>CATIWQ010601456.1:0-11423 GCA_949673415.1 Euphorbia schlechtendalii
CTAGTCATAGTACAAAACCTCAAACCATTGACCTATTACCACATAGGTAGCTTAGTCACCTCACTTACATCACTCATATTACGATGTCACATAAACATTGTACAAATCTCAAGTCCAACCCCCGTTGTTGGATTTTCATGTACACCTATTTTCATCTTTACCTAACGACTAACCTATTTGTTTCAAATGGATTAAAATACATGTTATTTCACATCATGGCATGCTAACCCCTTGTGACTGCAGCCATAACATTAAATATCTCATGCATTTCTCACATCACAAGTCATGTCATGAATCTTACATGTACATCTGACCCTTTGCATGTGTATCTTAGCTTGGAAAGGCCTGCTCAACGCCTGGTTCGCATTTTTCCAATTGTGGCCAATCTGGAGGGGATTCCGTACATTGACTCATGTGAGGACTTGGGTTCTGACTCAGATTCAGTTCATCACAAGTCTCTCATGAATAATCCACAAGAAAAAGGTACGGGAGAGGATCACCCTATCCTTACGGAACAAAATTCTCAACAGTCATCGGTGAGCACCGAGATTACAGCAGCCTTGAATGCCTTTGCCAACAGCGAATAGCTACCATCGCTCATTCACCAACACGTTAGGAAGGCCCAAAATGCTATGTCCAACCCAGAAGTTACCCTTAACAACATCAATCCGACAGGGGGACCTCCTACTTCATGCATGATTCCCCCAACAACCTTTTATCAGTTCGGGGTAGGACAAAGTCAGCTGAACCAGAATCAATTCTTCCTTGGACAAACTATCCGACCAGCATTCGCACTAGGGCCTTTCTACCAAGGAATGACCAACACCCTGTTCCTAACTGGAGTACGTTGCTTGCCTCACAGTTTCAAGCACCTCAACTGCTCCATTTTGCTGTATTTCCCAAGGGGCAATATAGCTCTTATCCAAGCACAGGGAATGCCATCCTCCAATAACTAGGTTTGGCAAAATTATGGCAACAATTCTTGGCCACTCATGGTGGCCACCTAAGGAACACATACCTTGCACAATAGACAATCAGGAATGAAGACAGCTTACCCCTAAACTTTGCAATATCATAGTTTGAGAAGTACATAGGATCTTGTGACCTGCATGCACTTGATGCATTATCAAATAGTGATGAGAGCATTAAGGGTCAGCGAACGGATGATTGTTAAGCTCTTTGTCATCATCTTGGGCCACCCAGTTAATGAATGGTATAGTCACCTTCTGCTGGACATAGCTGCTGATTGGAATAGCCTCGCTCAAGCTATTCTAGGGCATTATGGTTTCAACTCTCAAATGGAAACCACAATGAGACATCTGGAGCTATAAGGCAAAGGTAGGGTGAGAGCTTCAAATCTTACTATGCATGTTGGATGGCCACACAAGTCAGGCTTTGGGCTCCCTTAACTTTACCAGAGATGATAACCAAGCTTCTAGACGATGCACTGCCATAATACAAGAACAAGTTTGGGTCAAACATCTTTTCGAGCTATCAAGAAGTGTTTGAGAAGGAGGATAGGATGGAGCACTTTGAATCCATGGACATATCTAAAGGATGTTAGAATAACATTGAAAGAAGATGATGTAATAAATTAGCTTTTAGCTACTTTACCTAAGGGGCTTTCGAATTATTTCTAAATAAATTGAACTTTGTTTACTTACTTGATATTCTATCAATGACATCACGCATTCTCATAAGCATACACATGATGGTTTTAGCACATGTGACACATCATGTCATGAAATTAATTTGGGTATAAATGGATTCCCCAAAGTCACTGTAATTTCAAATGATTTGACTCTTGAGAGAAAGTGAGAGACAAACACATGTACTTAGACAACGCGTGATAACAATTGCTTCATCTTACAAAGATGAAAGATCAATGGAAAGATCTTCAAGCACGAAATGTCCACTGACTATTAAATCAGTCAATTAAAGGAACGAAGCATGCAAAGATCAAAATGATCGAAGCCAGAATAAGGCCAAAATGTCAATAAAGCAAGTTGAGACCAAACAACTGGTACAATGTCACAAAGAAGGAGTAAAATCATTGAGCATGTCAACAACTCCATCACACCATTAACCATCATTTGTGGGGAAATCAAAATATATGGCACAATGATAAAGATAAAAAGGAGTCAAATTGTTGAACACGTCAACAACTCCTTCACACGGCTCGCTACTATTTGTGGGGTAATCATCACACCATCAAAGGAAACGTCGATCATTAAGAATTATAGTTAAATACACCAAAGTAGCATGAGCACCAACCAATTGATCAGAAACTCTGAACGAGTCAACAAATGAAGTCATGGACATGGACGGCACAATTTCTATCATGTATGGGTGAAAGAAATAAATTGATAAAAAGTAGTACGAACAAAAACTAAATTTCTAATTAGCCTGTAAATTGACACTCAATTAGTTGAGAAAAAATTATGGCTTCTTTTCAAAATAGAAAAAGAACAGTCTGCTGAGTTGAAAACCCGAAAAGGGCAGCTCAGGCAAAACATAGAACATTGAGAGAACCACATTGTTAGAAAACTTGAAAGGGCTTATTGATGGCAGGAGTCAAATCATTTGAAACATTTATACCCCAGTTAAATTCATCAATGAATTATTATTTTTGCTAAATCTTTATTCATATGCTTATTTTGATTGCTTGCATGCCAATGGTAGAATATCGCAAGTAAACATCCAAAAATAAATAAAAATAAATAAAAGAAAGGAAAAATGAGTCTGCTGGATTGAAAACCTAAAAGGGCGGTCCGGTAAAAAATTAAGACAAGGTTCAATAGATTAAAAACCCGCAAGGGCAGTCTATGCAGAAATTAGAACCAATATCAAATTCATCATCTCTTCCTCAGAATGGTACGTGCATGGCATTATATACCTCCAACACTTCAGGCAAACGGCTTCCAAGCGATCATCACTGACACAATGCGGGATTAACGACTAATCCAGACTTTCCTCAAACCAGATCCAAGCTTTGAACTTGAATCTAATTCAACGAACCCATGTTCATCGTTTTAAGGGAGTCATCCATGGAATCCCTAACAAGATAAACCCTAGGGGTGACCATGCACCAGCACAAGAGAAGGCTTTTCAATGAACGATGCCCATAACACCTACAACAGATGAACATACATCATATGATGAATATTGTTCACACTTAAAAACATGAATTACATACTCATTACGTTATTTACAGGTAAAGATGATGCCAAGCTGGGGCAACACTGTCCCGATAAACAAGAACCTCCACCTCCACATGAGGAACCTATAAACAAGACAATGGCCCACTCAAGCCTAAAGTCTATGCCACAAAAGCCTCCTAAACAATGGAGTGGTTTTCAGAACACCCCCGAATTTCTTATCAAAATCATGTCTTCCTCATTTTTTAATTTTTGATTTAAGGGGTAAAAAGTTTTCTTCGCATAAACTCAATCAAATAATTTAAACATGCATCACAAAGTGTATTAACATTACATCTTTTTCTCTAATTTATCATAGGAAGCAAATTAGCATCCTATTAAGGAAATACAAAATACAACCGAAGAAGGAAACTATTATCTCGATGGTTGAAGAAAGATACAATCCCATTTATCAATTGAAAAAAGAAACGGTTGTCGATTATTAAAGGAACAATGTAGAAAGAAAAGGTTGACTTGCCCACAAGGGTCACAATGAGCGGATGATGTTTTGGAGGTACCGCGCGGATGCCGCGAGGAGCCGGCCCCGTGAGATGGGGCATGGAGTTTTCGAAAACATTGTGACAGAGCGTGTTGGAAAAGAGGTTCCCTTTAAGGAAATCATGGTTTGTTTCAAAATGCGTTGCAAATTCAAAAGACTCAAGATCAAAACCTCTAGCCTATGGTACTCAAAGTCACCACCCGGATCAGCTCTTCCGGGAAATTTCGGTACAGCCTAGATCCATTAAGCTTAAACGGTACCATAGTTCAGAGATTCAGGTCCGGGATGAGTTATCTATTTCGTCATCATTTGAGTTAAATTACACTATGAGGAAGAAACCACATTTATAATATTCGAACTTAAACTAGATGTTTTCAGTTTATATTCATCGCGCATGCATAAAACAGTAAATAAATTACTTCAAGCATTAAGTACATGCGAAAAAATAAATTAATAAATTACAAAACTCGAGGGATGCAATCACCAACCTAATCTATTAATTACAACTCCAAAATTGATTAAAATGTGATACCTGAAGGAAATTAAATCCTAGGCATACATCTAATCTGCATCCACAAAGGTTAGCACGAGGTATATCACATATGTTCGATTTTGACTTTAGTGAGGCCCGTGTGGCCTAATTAAAACTTCGATGGTTCAAAGTTGTTACTTTAAATAAAAATGGTTCATTTTTATTTACACGTATGTTGGTCGATTTTATTAGTGAAAATGACCGCATGGTAAAGTGGTGAGGACGGTTATCTGGGAACACATTTTGTTCCCTTCATGGGGGTGACCTAAAATGACGTTTACAAATGTAAATCTAGGCTAAACATGCATGTTAATAAATCACACATAGATCCAAATAATTACAATTTGGAGGTTTGTTACCCCCAATGATGTGTTTTCAGACTTAGAATAGTCTCAGCGGGTCATTCCGGGCTCGAACGATTTGAAACAGAGCAAAACAAAGCAAAAATGCATTCTGCCAGCACTGATATCATTAACGGTATCATGTGATATCATTCAAATATATCACCTGATATTGTTAACTGTATCGATTTTCCAGACCTGCATCAAAACACAAAAAATAGTAGAAAATAGCAAAAACCATAATCCAAACTTCAAATGACCACAACTTTTTCTATACTTAACGGATTTTGATGATCATTACCATTCCGGAAATCTCAGGATGTTTAGAATATTTTAATGTAAATAAAATATCAAAATAAATTTAATATCATACTGAAAATCGTAGAAAACAGAATGGTGCGCAAAAAATGATAATAACCGAAAACAAAATGAAACTTCAAAATAAAAAGAATGTAAATGTAAGCACGACTCTAGGAACTCAGAGGCTTATCCAGTAGCAATGAATCCAATTTTTTTGGTCCATGAAAACACACGGAAAGTCCTCCTCGTTTCTTTGGTTCGGTTTTACCAGTTTTCGATGGAAATGGAGAGTAAAAATCTCCTTTGGTGGGAAGGCTGAAACTTCCAGGATTTGGTTTGTGAAATGAGAAAGAGAAGAATAAGAGTTGCTTCCTCCCTTGAGTTTTGAACTTAAAAGTGTTCTCAAGATACATAGTTTTGAAGTTGGTTTTTTGTGGTGTTTGTGTTTGTAATTTTGGTAGCTTTTGCTTTTTATTTGTAATGGCTTTTTGCTGGGATCTTTAGAGGGATTGAGAGCTCTCTCTTTTCTGGAATCAAGCTTCCTCTCTCTCTATTGATTTCATCCCCTTTCTTCTCTTCTCTTTGCTCTCCCTTTTCTCTAAGGAAAATCAGCCCCTATGGGCTCCCTTCAATCTGAAAGACTAGGTGGTTAACCCACCAATCTTGTCCCATTACCTCATTTTTCCACCCATCATTATTAGCAGCCAATTGACCACTTGTTTAGAGGTAAAAGTACGGATTTATGGGTGAGAATTGGACTTTTCCGTTGAAAAATACGAAGCCAGCCTTTTCTGACTGTCTACACAATCGATATCGTTAACGATAAGGGATGATATCGTTAATGATATCCTTTGATATCGTTAATGATATCTATCCATATCGTTAACGATATGGATTAGCCCAGTGGGCTTTTCTTGGTTTGGGCTTTTAAAAGGGTAATGAGGCCCAAAGAAACAAGGTAGATGATTTCTGAATGATTTTGGGACCTTGCAAAATGTGAAAAGCTAACAAGGGAAAAATTATAGCTTCATCATCAAACTCGTGAGTCGGGAGTAAAAATCCCGTGCTCACAGACTGCCCCTCGTGGGAACACTGCTGATATGAGATCAGTATGGTCCCACGATTGAATGAGCACTGAGGTTTAGCGATAATACCTGCCTAGTCGCGGTTGGCACTCTTTAAGGATCACACTTGGAAGCTTCCATCTTGGTGCAACATTGTCGGGGATTTGGCCTCTCTGTGCCCCTTGTGAATTGCCCTTGTGGCAATGATTTCCCCTTGCGAGTTGATCGTGACACTCAGAACTGCTGGGGAAAGGATGAAAGCCGTATGCTCCATACCTTTGATGATACATCGACTGCTGTGAGTCTTCGTTGGAATCCACTGTAGGATGGTTGACCGCTATGGTCTAAAGAAGGTGTGAACTATAAAAAGTTCAGATGACTATAAAAAGTGTGGAATTTTGAACTATAAAAGTTCGGATGACTTTAAAAAATCAAGATTTTTGAATCGTAGAAGGTTCGGATGTCTGTAAAAAGCCAGAAAACTGTGGACCGTGATAGGTCCAAGGAAAATGGGGGCCGTAATAAGTCTGTTGACTGTGATAAGTCAGGGAAATGAGGACCGTAATAGGTCGTTGACTATGATGAGTCAGGAAAATGAGGATCGTAATAGGTTCGGTGACTATGATGAGTCAGGAAAATGAGGACTGTAATAAGTCCGGTGACCATGATAGGTTACGAAAATGAGGACCGTAGTAGGTCTTGTGACTATGGTAAGTTAGGAAAATGAGGACCGTAATAGGTCCAGTGATTATGGTAAGTCAGGAAAATGTGGACCGTAATAGGTCCATGTGGCCATGAATAAGTTAAGAGAATGAGGACCGTAATAGGTTCGTTGAAAGATGGGGACCGTAATGGGTCCATGAAAGAATACGGACTATAATAAGTCCAGGAAAAAATGCGGACCGTAATAAGTCCAAGAAAGAATGCGGACCGTAATAGGTCCTAAAAAGGTATGAAGCGTGATAAGTCCTTGAAAGATGTGGACTGTAATAGGTCCATGAAAAGAATGCGGATCGTAATAGGTCCATTGACTATAGTAAGTCAGGAATGATGCGAACCGTAATATGTCCATGAAAGATGCGGACTGTAATAAGTCCAAAAAGACACGGACTATAACAAGTCCGGAAAGGTGTGGACCGTAATAGGTCCATGAAAGAATATGAACTGTAATAAGTTCATGAAAAATGTGGACCATGATAGGTCCATGAAAGATGTGGGCTGTAGAAAGTCCACGGTGGATGCGGACTGTAGAAAGTCTGCGGTGGATGCCCCTTGTAGGTTGAAGGGATACCTGGAAAAATGAAGAATTTTATTAGTATATACTTCTGACATATGTTTTATTTCCTTGATTGAGATTGTTGGAAGAAAAAAAATTTTGTCCCTTCAATCAAGAATTAAAACATTGGGGTTTTGAGAAATTTTTCTTCAGGCCCATGATAAATGTGGAAATTTGAGTTTGAGATTTTTGAGGATTTTTTGAAGATTGCTCCGTTGTTTTGGGAGGCTTTTGTGATGTTGCAATGCTGCTTGAAAGAGACCGAGGTAGGCTTGAATTGACTTTTGGCTTGAATGGGCCCTCGTTTTGTTTGTAGGTTCCTCATGTGGAGGTGGAGTGTCGTTGGAACCGCATTGCCTCAGTTTAGCATTGCCTTGACCTGTAAGTGACATGATGCGCATGCATGTATGAATGACTTTATACATGAACAATATTTATTATATGACGTATGTCCATCCGTCGTTGGTACCGTGGGCCTCGTTCATTAAAGAGTCTTCCCTCGTGCTGGTGCATGACTGCCCCTAGGGTTTGTCTCGTTAGGGATTCCATGGATGACTTTCTTATAGTGATGATTGTGGGTTCATTGAATCAGGTTCGAGTTCAAGGCCCGGATATGGTTTGAGGAAAGTCTGGATGAGTCGTTGGTTCCGCACTATGTTGGCGATGAACATTTGGAAGCCATTTGCTTGAAATGTTGAAGGTATATAATGCCGTGCACGTACCGTTCTGAGAAGGAAATGATGCTTTTGAAATTGGTTTGGTTCTAAGTTTTGCATAGATCGCCCTTACGGGTTTTCAACCTATCGAACCTTATCCTAATTTTTGCCTGAACCGCCCTTTCAAGTTTTCAATCCAGCAGACTTTTTTTTTATTTCATTTTGTTTTTTGTTTTTTTTGGATGTTTACTTTTTTTTATGATGTTTACTTGCGATATTCTACCATTGGCATGCAAGCAATCAAAATAAGCATATGCATAAAGATTCAGCAAAAATAACAATTCATTGATGAACTTTACAGGGGTATAAATGTTTTAAATGACTTGACTCCTGCCATTGATTAGCCCTTTCAGGTTTTCTAACTAATGTGGTTCTCTCGATGTCCTAAGTTTTACCTGAGCCACCCTTTTCGGGTTTTCAACTCAACTAACTGAGTGTTAATTGATAGGCCAATTACAAATTTATTTTCTTGGTCGTACCTCTTTTCACCTATGTGTGATAGCAATTGGTTGATTTGGGTAGATTTGGTTGATCAGTCGCTATCCATATTCATGACTTTAGTTGTTGTCTCGTTCAGCATTTCTGACCAATTGGTTGGTGCTCATGCCACTTTGCTAGCTTGAGGTGTGCTCGATGATGAGTCTTGATCATGGCGTTTCCTTTGATGGTGAGATGATCGCCCCACAAATAGTAGCGAGCCGTGTGAAGGGACTATTGATGTGTTCAACGGTCTAACTCCTTTTCATCTTTAGCATTGACTCTTGTTTGATTACATGAATGATGGTGATCTATGTGATGGAGTTGTTGACAAGTTCAATGAACTTTCTCCTTCTTTGTGGCGTTGCACGGATTGTTTAGTCTTATGAACGGCGACGATGGCGTGGTTGACGTTTTCAATGATCCGACTCCTTCTTGTGACATTGCACTGGTTATTGTAGTCCACCATTTTAGCTTTATACCATCCCCAATCTTTTTGATCTTTAGATGAGTCAATGGATGTTTCGTGCTTGGAGATCTTTCCATTGATCTTTCTTCCTTTTTACAGTGAGGCAATTGCTATCACGCATTGTCTAAGTACATGTATTTATCTCTCACTTTCTCTCAAGAGTCAAATCATTTGAATTTATTGTGGGAAATCCATTTATACCCAAATTAATTTCATGAAATGATGTGTCACATGTGCTAAAAACAATATGTACATGCTTATGAGAATGCTTGATGTCATTGATGGAATATCAAGTAAGTAAACAAAGTTTGAATCATTCAAAGATTCAAAAGTCTCATTGACAGAGTTTGTTAAGCATAAAAGAGTTTAATACTAATTTATTATATCATTAGCATTCTCATCCTCCACATGCGGAGGGTCTTCTTCTCCAATGGTCACCTTTCAATAGTCATCAGTTTGCTTCCCCTTCGAGTGAGTAGGGTTGGAGGATGATGCTCCTGAGTCATTCTTTCGAGACCATGACTCGCTGACTAGTCATTCTCTAGGCATCGTCTCGAGGAATTCGAGCCACTCTTTTCATTTCGGCCTTTTCAAATACTGCATTATAAGAGGGGTAGGCATCCATTCCTAGCTTCTCTCTGTATTCCGGCAGGGCTCCAGCTATCAGTTTTGCAATCATCTCTTGCAAACTAAGACGATCTTTCAGCAACACCTGTGTAACCATCCATCGGGTGTAGTATGACTTGAACAACTCTCCTAGGGTAGATTGTTGTACCATCGGTTGACTGGGGCTGCCAATGTGACTATGAACATTTTTGCCAGCATTTTGTCACTGACTAGTTGAGCTCTCATTACCATTTGGTAATTAGTCAAGTGGGCCTGGGGATCGCCTTCCCCATTAAATTTCGCTATCTTTGGCATGATAAAGTTCTTGGGGAGCCACTCATCATTTGGTGCAATTGGTGGCACCGGGTAGGAGGTGGCCTAGAAGCCTGGGTGTTGTGCTGTGTAGGTCACCAAGAACTGATGCCACAGCTCTTCCATACTAGGTTGGGGAGCTGAGTAACCAGCCTCTGGCCAAGTTGAGCCGTCGAACTGACTGTATGGATCCTGGAGATATACAGGGCCCCTGGGAGGAATTGCATAAGTTGGTTGAGGCAGGAATTGACCCTGGTATTGTGTGGTCCTATTATCGACATTTGTACCATAACCGTGAGGTGGAGCTTGGAAATTCGAGAAGGCTCCCAGCTGAGGATAGGATGTCTGCATACTTGGAATGAACCCCGAAGATGGCGCTCTCGGACCTATTGTGGTCGTGAACTGATGAGGCCCCTGATGATAACCCAATTACGTGGGCTGAGCTAGCAGTTCTACTATCAACTGGTTTGCCACTCCCGTCATCCGACCATCACTACTCGTCGCCTGGCCCGTTCTGGAGCCATTCTATACAAATTGGAAAGGGGACTGCGTCTGAGGGAATGTGGACCCTTCCTGGCTGACTTCAAATTGTGTGCTAGGAGACAGGAGGACTTGAGGGGTAGAGCCAGGTCTCCCAATCATAGGGTAGGTGGTAGCAGTAGGACCTCGAAGGTTACTGATGGGTTCTTGGTCTAACACCCTACCTTCTGGTTGTTTAGGGCGAGAATGGAATCGGATGGCTTGAATGAACTGGTCACTGTAAAGAAACGCGTTGAGAGTGTTGGCTATTTCTTAGCTTATCTCTAATTGGGAGTCAGCAGGCCCTCCTTGGTCTTGTTGATTGGTTCTCCCTGACATGTTTTACTGGTCTGCCATTCAACCGATTTTCCCTGAATCGTTCGCTGTTCTCATTCCTGAGCTAAACCCTGAACCCGAATTTGAACCCGAGTCTTTGCTTGAGTCAGTGTACGAAACCCCCTCCAAATAGGCCATAATTGGAGAAACGCGGATCAGGCGATGAGCAGGCCTCTTCCTAGCTAAGACACATAAACGGAGAGTCAGATGTGCATGTAAGATTCATGACATGACTCGTGATGCAAGAAATGCATGATATGTTTAATGTTATGGCTGCATTCACAAAGGTTAGCGTGCCATGATGCGATAAAACTCATGTTTGTCAATCCATTTTGAAATAAACATGTTAGTCATTAGTAACTCAAATAATAATAAGACCTGACCCATGCGGTGAGGGTTTGAGGTTAAGATGACATCCGTGTGATGTCGAAGATTGTGCTTGCCAATGAACAAATAGGTTGATTGCCATATTACTCGTGTGGTAGTAGGCTTGTGATTGAGGTGTGACTCGTGTTTTGCCAATCCATTTAAAATAAAACAGCGAGGTTTGCCTATTACCCATGTGGTAATAAGCGTGCGAAAATCGTTTAAGGAGATTGCATCCTGGAGACACAAGCATGTGTTTGCCAATCCTTTTAAAACAAACAAATCGAAAAATAACAAATGGTCGTGTATTATCCAAGTGATGATACACTCTTGAGTTTGGGTAAAATTATGTGTTAAACCCTATGAGGAAATGAGTAAAGGATGCTAGTTTGGCAAGAAAAGGTGGTAAGTTT
>CATIWQ010601458.1:0-12936 GCA_949673415.1 Euphorbia schlechtendalii
TAAGTTAATTTAATAGTTACAAACAAATATTATTTATAGGATTAAGGTTAATATTAATATAAGGGCATAAGGGTAATAAAAGGAGAAGAAAGGGATACAATAGTAAACTAGAAGAAACACAACTTAGACAGGAGTTACAAAAACAACAGAAGAATTGTTAAAGAATCCAATAAACTAACTCACTCGCCTTAACCATGGTCCAAATCAAAGTATTTCCAATTTTCTTTTTAATAATAGCATTAGCAGGTAATGATATTTTTTATAAATTAAATAATAAACATATTTAATAAATTATAGAGACAAGCATATTTAACTCTAACAGCGGTGTATCTTTAATTTGCCAATGTGATAAATTAACATTAATTAATAAAAAAGATAATTTACATATTATTTACTATTCCCTTTCGATGTTTTTTAAATGTCATTTTGTTTATCTTGGTTCATTTTAATTTATCAATGTAATTTTTATAAAAATAATTAATTTATTCATGTATTAATTGGGAAAGAGCTTACATATTAATGAAGTTATAAATTAGTAATTAAAAAGAAAGAGAAATTAATGAAGCATAAATAAGTCATTTTATTAGTATAAACAATAGTCTATTGATTTTGATTAAAAGTTCTACAGTAACATTAAAAAATGGAAGGGAGTAATTAGCACTTGATTATCCTTAATTCCTTATGAAGGAATGAGGTATTAGCAGTTGTCATTATAATTTTTTTTTATCCAATCTGCAAATTACTGAAATCTCACTTTTAAATTTTTTTCAAGTAATTTAATAACATTATCTTGAAATCGAATTAAGCACATCTTATAACGTTGTAAATTAAAATTTTTGAAAACAAATTATTAAATTTTAATTATTTTAGCAATTTGATATCCAAAACTAGTTTAATTATAAGTAGATATATCCTTGTAGATATTAAAATAAGATAAAATAAAGAATGCATCTTAAATTTTAGATTTATTATTTATTTTAACATCAATCTATTTGTTCGTCAAATTTTGAGTTTAGTCAATAAAACCTATAATTAATTTTTTACAAAACATTGCCCATAGTAAATACAAAACCACTCCACCCCATACATTGGAATCTAAAATCTTTAAGTATGTCAACTCAATATTACCCACCGGATTAATACATTACTCACATGATAATTAATTAATTTAGCCATCTTCCAAAATAAATACATTTGCCCAAATTATAATTTACCATGATGGACGGAAATTAATTCCATTACTCATATGTAGTTTTTGAAATAAAAATTAATATGGCGAAGGAAATTGATTTTTTTGTGACATTGTAATTGATTTGATTACCATACCAATAATGGAATTTGTTCAATATTATTTTGTCTCATATAATCATATCCATACACGACCCAAACAAATGAAATATGTACATTCTTTTCTTTCATATTCTCAAGAAAAATATTTCAAAACCATTTCCAACAACTTTTTTTAAGCCCCAAACCACAATTCTAAGTATTTGATTATAACATATAGCACATTTGATTTTTATTATTTCGAATACAAAAATTATAAATAATTGTAAAAATGTATGGGCGACTACTAAACCAAACTAACATATCTTTTGTACACTACAAATACAATACAATACTGGCTATTTTATCATTTATTTGATTATACTTGTACACAATGATTTAGTCGCGTCAAGATCAACTAAATTATTTTGTCAATGATAAGGCATATGTATATCAAGTTTATTTTACTAATCTTGAATTGTGTGTGATCAATTTTAAAGTAATTTGATTTAATACTGGATTGAATTGAAAAACAATTTTAGCATATAAAGTGAGGAGCCCGTTATACGTAAAATAATTGCGCCACCTTACTTTAGGATTGTTTATTCTCTTAATACATTATACTATTGAATCCAATCAAAGCAAAACATATAATGATAATTAACCATAAAAAAAAAATTAAAATGCACATTTAAAAAAGATTGTGATAAATACTGTATTAGTTTTAAAAATTAATTGAAAATGTTAAATTCATTAGGCCGAATATATATGTAATAGTAGAATCCAAATCTAAGTTGCTTGTGAAATGAAAATTCCTTTTAAACGATGTGATAATAATTTTAAAAATAGATAATATTTATTTATAAAATATGAATAATAGATTGTCCATTTCATTTTAAATTGTATTAATTGTAGACAATGACTATTTATAAGATAAGAATAGTCGATTGTTTATTCCATTTTAAATTGTATTTATTGTAAATAATGTCTATTTGATTTATTCTATTTTAAATTGTATTTATTGTACAAAAAGTCTATTTGGTTGTCTATATCCAGAAAATCAAATAGACATTATCTACAATTTGTGATGACACATAGTATCATATCATATAGGGAAGATGTGCTAGACAAACTACTAAAGATACATTTTCAAATTGATTGTCTATTTTTTCCAATGTGTCAAGATAATTTGTGAAATAAACAAAGAGAACCTAAAATGTATTTTTACACCAATAAAAAAGATCTGGAACAATAAAATGAAACTGCAAACTAAAATTGAAATGCAAATTTTAACACACATGTAATGTAATCTGAATGTGTGCAATCGAGGCTTTTCTAGTTTTTTTTTCCGCTAAAACGGAGAATTGGATTATTTTCCTTCCGAAGGAATAAAATTTATATTCCATGTTCACGTAACAAATTTTATCCATTTTTTGAAAGAATTTAGGAGTGGAGCCAAATTTTTTTCTCTTGGTGTCATAGGAGAACACGAATTAAAAGATATATACTGTGTTTCTAAATCAAAACAGTTGAGGATTCAATTAGAAACGTTTTCGAAGTTGAAATCAAAATATAAGCATATTTTTTGTTGTTGTTCATCTAGCTTATTTGAGGTTTATTCCAACTACCTAAAGATTCAACTTACGGGTCACGCATCTAATTATGGGTGAATTTTTTAATAAGAATTTCATACACTCATCAAATTCGAACCAGAAACATTGCTTAAACAACATCAAATCATTTACCACTTGTACTAACCCATTGGCATATCAAATATAAGTTGAATATAAAGTTTGATACGTTTCACTGTAAAAAAATTTAAGTTATGCAGTTAAATTTAATCTGCTAAGAAATTACAAAAATTGTTATCTTAAAGCAACAACAGAAAAAAATTGTTTATTCTACGAAATGTACTCATGTATATTTACTATCAAAATTTGATATAATTTTGTAGCAGCAATAATTGCAAATTAGTGCTAAAGGATTTTTTTTTACAACTGGCTAGTTTTTGTGATCAAATCTTATATTTGTCTCAGTGTGCAGTCATACAATAATTTTTTTTTCACATCTACTGTATATATACTAGGAGAGTGATGAACTTGGTTTAATGATGTTTCACATTATTTTGAATTTTGGAATGTTAAATCAATTAGGATAACAAAATTAATTCGATAATATTTATATTTTCAATTAAGTTGGTAGTAAAAGTTAAGTTTAATTAAATTAACTAATGTTGAGCAATGCTTAATTAATGTCTGATAGTTTGTTTGCTGAGCTGAACTGTGAAGTAAATAACTCAGTGATGAGATTTTAATTGAGATAACTAACTATGAGTTCATTTATATAATACTTTGTTGATCATAATTAACAATGTCTGCTTTTAACCCGTTCCGTGAGAAGTATTCTATTTAGTGTCTAACTCGTAAGAATTAATGATGTCACTTCAAGAAGATTCCGTGACAAAAGGGAAATGATGCGGTACGGTTGTTTGGAGTTTCGCGGTACGTTCTAAAATCACAGACTGAACGCGTCGCGTCACCATTTCAACCCTCGCACATTTGCAAGTGTCGGAAGCTTCAAGAAATAAAGAGAAGACACGTGGAAAAGTTACAGCGCCTCTCTCACAACATTTTTTGACCATATTCAAATAGCTTGAAGGCCTTATCTCTAAACAGGTTGATTGTATCTCTAAATGACTATATTTGTAATAGACAACAATGTGAATTCTGTCTCTAGTGGATATAAGATGTCTTACAACATTTAAAAGAATTAGAGTCCAGTACAAGTTCAAGACACGATGACTACTTCAAAAGCATTGCCTCTAAAAGGAGCTTGAAGCAACATTTCAGAAATCAGTAAATATATTTAAATTTCTTAAAGGTAAAACTTCTTTTAAAAAGCATCTGAGCATTCCTCGAGCATTCAAAAGCAAATATTGAAAGTTCATTCTATTTGTAATTGCGATAGAAATAGACTTAGAATTAGCTAAGCTTGTTATCTTTACAAGGAACAACATTTAAGTTGTGTTTCCCTCAAATCTTTTTTAGCAAAACCGAGTTACAGATTTGAAGAGGGTATTCAAATCAGTTGAGTTAGATTATAGCTTGGATGGTACCTATTGTAATTGGAAATCCATTGCAAAAGATTTCTTTGCATAATTGAAGGAATTACATACATGAATTAAAGCTCAGGCTAGGTACCTAGGGATTAAAGTTTAAAGGTAGACAGAATCTGAACCAGTATAAAATCATGGCGTAAACTTTCTTTACTTAGCATTTGATTTCACTCAGCATTCACACTTTCTTATATCTTCTTTATTTGTCCAAGTGTTTATGTGTTCTCTCTTTATTTACTCAAATTTATATTGCTTTGCTGAGTAGTAAACTCGACAATTGTTTGCTGAAAGTGGGCACAATTTGAGCCGTCCAGTTTCTTTGGTTTGCACACCTAGACTGTTTTATCTCTGGTGCAATCATTATTAAATTTACGTAGAGATATCGAAAAAGGTTAAAGAATTTTAAAGCATTAATTGTTAACCAAGATAAGTTATTCACCTTCTCTAATTGAATATTATCGAGCCAACATGATTAACAGAGAGTATTAATTATTATATTAAAAGTTTAGTTTCGTTATGAAAGTTATTAGAAGAAAATTTCACGCATTGTGAAATATACTACTTGAACTTTGTTCTATTGGATTTGAATTTTGCAACGTATAATGATTAAATAATGGGATTTTTTCATAAATAATTTTCCTAACTTTATTATATGAATTTGCATCATATACAAAATATTATTTAATTATAAGAAAAAAGAATGGTGTTGGTGCATCGATTGACAACTCTCTCATATAATTGCTCTAACAATCTTCAAAGTTTACCTATTCATCTATTATTATTTCTAATTATTTACAAGCTTTTAGCAAAAAAAAGTATATAGACCTGAAAAATTTAATAATCAATTGTCCACTTAAGTGAAAATTATTCAAGTAGAAGTATAAACGAAGATACGGCAACATAATGGCAATCAAATTGACCTGCACAAAAAATTACAATAATCCAAACCATCACAATTTTGGACAGAAATTTTAGAACAATTAGCACTAGTTAGGCTTATTATTATTGTTTGTTGTTACTTAATTTTTAATTGTTATTGGAAATTTTATTCTGAAATAAATGTTTAATAATCTCAACTGATTAAACGGTTATAACTAATATAACAAAAAAATGCAAGTAATCGAAAAAGTTCTTACACTTGCTAAATGTTATATAGTTAAAAAAATTGATTTTGGAATAAATGCAGCTGCAAATGTAGTTATGTTATGACCAATGTCTTAGTCTATTAGTTAAGGCTGAAGATGTGATCTTTAGAAATCATAGGTTCCAATCTTATCCAAAATTAGAAAAAAATTTTCTTTACCATATGAAAGCAAATACGTAAAATTAAAATCTTATTATTAGGACAATTTTTATGCTACCTTTTTTTTTTTTTCTGTGAATGCATGTTTGTTAATTTCTTCTTTTTATGTGTTTTACTTTGAGCTACTACTATAAGCTAAAAGAAAAATAAAGCAAAGCATAACACAGTTAGCCCAGAAACCTTATTCCTGTTGATATTTTGAGTGAAAAGTAAGTGTTAATAACACAACAAATATTTTATGAAATTATTATCATTATACACTCCACTAGTATGTCTAAATGCCAACAAAGCAAAAACAAAAGATGACAACCACATCATTTGAAAATCACTCGTAAATTTAAAAATGATTTTTCTTTTTCATTCTTTCTTATGACTAGGAGGGGTAATCTCTAATATTTAACATCAACATTAAAAATAATTACATTCGGATCCACAACTCTTCCAAAAGTAGACTTAAGACCATAAATCCTCCTCAACTTGATGATGAAGATAATGCATTTGATAGCCATTCATACTACTTCCATCGTAATCATCTCTTGTTTGTTCATAAGGATTTGTGCTCCCAAACAAGTAATCAACAGTTCCATCCCATGGATTCCCGCAATTCCTACAATCTAAAACTTGTTGACAGTCTCCCATTTTCCTTCTATAACGAGATATACATGGCCAATATCCAAATAAACTTTCACATATATCCATTGCTTCTAACCCGTACCCGTATGGTATTTGACCCGTTTCCCTTCCATACCCGTAACCATATTCTCCTCTTGACCCGCTCCCTGAATCAGAAGAATTGCTTTCCTCTTTCACTTCTTCCTGTGCTACAACGTCGTTGAAGTCGGAGGCAGTTGGTTTGCTTTTTGCTTCATGCCCGTAACCACTTTCTTGCTGTGCTAAAACGTCGTTTTGCCGGCCTGGGGCGGTAGGTTCAACTTTACCGGGGGGTGTGGAAATTGGGGCGGAGGGGACAGTACTCAAAGGAGGCAGGGTAGGCGGATTAGCGGCGGAGTGAGGATAACAAATATCGTCGGACGGCGGAAGGGCGTTGCCGTAGGTGAGAGCAAGATTGAAGCCTCCGCCATACGGCGTCGGATCGTATTCTTCATAGTCAGTCTCATTGAACTCTGAGACAGAGTAAGAGATACTGAATTGAAATGGATCATACTCGAAATAATTCGGAACGGTTGGAATTGAGACTGAGGATGAAATTGTGGACGTAATTGGATCATAAGCATAAATTTGGTTAGTGAAGGAGTTTTTGTAGTCGGAATAATCGGGGGCTGAATCTTGAACTGGATACGAGACACTGTAAACTGAGTTTAAAGAGTAGTAATCGGATGGATTGCAGTCACCCTGATAATCATAATTGCTGTAGGTGTAGTAAGCCATTGATGGATCAATTTGGAAATGGATGTGTTTGGCATCTAAACTTTATCCTTTTTCTCACCCCATAAATATCTTCTAAAAATTGGGAATACGCACCATACAACTTCAATCCTTATCAACTAATATACGACAACTCAAACCGAAAAAAATTCTACCCAGCAGCCCTAGCAAATCATCATCATAGCAATCCTATATTATTGGTGCGGCAATGCTAACATGGCATCGCATAATTCACATATGCATACAGTTCCTTATTGGACATGCCATATCAATCAATCATTATCTGATGGGTCCAATACTGAACTTATAAATTACTCCGGGAATCTTTGTTTTTAAATCGCTACAAAATATAGGTAGTCAAAATAACATTCATGATTTTACTGTAAATTCAATGTTTGATGGGAAGTTCCAACCTACAAAGTCCACTGAGTCTGCAAAATGCCAAAACAAAAGGATAAGGTTTGGGCTACCATACTCTCTCGATAAGGACGAAGCATGTTGAAGCCCATGATGAAGTCATTTGCTTAATTAAAGTGCTTTCGAAATTTAGCGACCAAATTGGCTGAAAAAGCATCCACCTTAAAAAGGTGCAGTTTTATTCTATCTTGCCATCAGCATCAGCCATTAAGCTGCTGATAAAAGGAACGATGGATAGCATAGTTGGTGAGATCATCATTACACAGCTCTGCTATGTTCTATATATTCATCCTGTTAATCATTCCACTTACTGGAAATTTTCCATCCATTGAAATAACAGGCCGAATTCATCTCTGATTCAAGTTCAAAACAACATGAATAATGAACCAAATACGTCGGGTTAACATAATGACAAGTCAGTACAAGAACCAACCGACAGTTCCCAATATAATAACCACATCAATTCGAGAATCAAGTCTGTGAAAATAACAGGACTAAATACAGAACAAACAAGTCTCCAATGACAAAAGCCAAGAGGTAGTCTCAGTAACTGGCACTGCTCAAGCAATAACATCACTTCGAATCAAGTAAAAGTTAATAACTAATCTCATTTTCTTGCGTCCTTCACAAATTATTCATCCATGGAAAACTATGTTCTGCAATACAATACTATTGAAGTGAACTTGGATGTATTTAACTATGCACTGACCAGACTACAGAATGAGATGTTAAAAACCAGTGGGCTATAATCATCCCAACACAAAATGATCAGTAAAAGCTCCAAGTGATAGCCATTCGCCATCCACAGACAAAAATTACGGACCTGCAAATACAAACCAGCACCACTATCAGTGATAAACTCAATAATGCTCTAGACTAGTGACTAAAATGATCAAAACCGGAATGGGCCGAAAAGTCAACAGAGCAAATTGAAGTTAAGTTCCCCAGCAGAATCACCACTGTGAGCGAAAGAAACGGATGCGATGGGCTGAGAGCACGCTAGGTGATAGGCGAGGTCCACTGGGGTGTTTTTCGTTCTCTCTTTAACCTTTTGGGTCCCTGACCCAATATTTTATTTTCACAAAACCACCCTGGTGGACTGCGCCTATCACCTAGCGCGCTCTCAGCTCATCGCATCCGTGTCGTCCGCTCACAGTGCTACTAAAACAATATAAAAAAAACTGGAGCATAACTCGAAGAAAAATGATACAGAGAAAAGTTATGAAGCAGAATCATACATTCAACCAACTCAACTAGATGCCGACTCTGAACTACTAGCTCCCTGTCTCGGTCTTCTCCTATCAGGCGGGGGCCCATCTCTTCGTCTTTCATACCTCTTACTCTCGTACTTTGAGTTATTCCGCTGCTTCGGTTGATAAGTAGGATATTTGCATGGAATTATTTCTCCATTGATATATTTGTCTCCTGCAAATAGGATTCATAATTAGATAACATACATTATAATATCAAAAGCAAGAATCGGAAGAACAGAAATAACTTGAGAAAATGGAGGACCTCCATAGTCTTTGTTCTTCACATCTATGTATGAGTCTGGAAGTACCCAAAGAACTCCAGGTAAACCTGAAAAGGAGATGAATACATGAAATTTTTTATTATAAAAGCGTTGAAAAATGCTAAAACTATAAAAAAGAGTCAAACCAATTACAAATCCATGGCATTTTTACGTACCCTTAAATTTCTCAGAGGTTGCTTCATCAACTGTACACTGGAATCCAGTGTAAGTAGTGGTACTAAATGCATACATATTCTTCTTTGCCTCCTCCATGCTGAAAAGCAAGCACAGTACAATCAGGAAACAATATTGTACAGTTCGAAATGGATTTCAATGTGCAGGGATGAAATCAAATAATAGAGAAATAAACAATGGAAAATTACATCCAATCTCACTCAAAGCTCACTTTTTCGTCTCGAATACAAGAATCATCTAAATATAGCAACAACTTAGCAAAATAGGAATACTTACTACTACATTTAAATATATCACCTAAAAATTTCAATCAATTTTTACTCCGAAAAAGAATATGTTATTACTAAACTTTACAAGAACAACAGGTCTCAATTCAGCACCACAGCCCCCAATTGTATCTAACAAAGAAGTCTCATTTTTACATTAAAAATTTAAGAATAACTTGCTGTAGAATCCTATGAACGTCCACTGAAACATATTGTAGACCATACTGATTACTAGCTTGCGAAATCAAATAAACTGTAGCAGCAAAAGCAACATTCTGACAAGTAGCAAGTAAAGACATTCCAGCGACACAAATTGCAATCACTTCATAGTTCATATATTCTCAATACAATAAATGAGCTAGTACTATTAACAGCACACAAACAAAAAAAAAACTACAATTCAAGTCTTATCCAACTAAGTAACAACTTCTAATTCGAAAAACCAAAATCTAGAGAAATGCACAATTCGTCATCATTCTAGTTTGAAATAAATGGAAACTTTAACAAATTAAAAAAAATCTATACATAACATCAAACACCTAACCTACAACCCAAAAAGCTTCAACCAGATGTAAACAAAGCACCAACCTGCCCAAGACGGTGGCCAGAGTGTTGAGATAAGTATCAATCATCTGCTCCCTGGTTGGAGCAGGGTCCTTGGGGAATTCCATCACAATCAACCAATGATTATAATCGCATCCAGGCAACATAATCGTCTCCCTAGCTTCGCCACCGCCACCGCTGCTGGTGCTTCTCCTCGCCGAGAAATCGGAGCCACCCACCGCCCGTATCATTGAGAGACGCTGTTTCACAAGGCCGTTTCCAGTATTCCAGTGCGGTAGAGCCCATGAATGCGATTTGGAATTGAGAAGAGGAGTGAATGAAAGTTTATGGAGGCAGAGGGGTGGGGTTAGGGTTTTAGGATTGAGACTGGAGAGAGTAAAAGTCGCCATTTAGGAAACTGACGATAAAAAGATGAGAGCGTTTTGGAAGATGATAAGATAAAAACCGCGAGATTTTTTCCAACTAAAACAACTGCGTGTACAACAAATGGCTCTAAAAGCCCACCTTGTGATTTGATTGAAGGGAAATTATTCGATTATGGGCCGATAATGGATTTACTTTGGGCTTTATGGACCAGTATTCTTGCTTGCTGAATTTTTGCAGCTTAATACCCATATTACATCAAAGAAATGTCAACTAATTAGAAGAAATATAATTATAAAGAAATTTCAACTGATTTTAAAATTTTACATATGTTCCTGAATAAAATCTATTCATCATTGTAAAATATAAAACAATTAACTACAAACAATCCCATCACGTTTTATTTAGTATGAACTAAATGTCCGAGTTACAACATTTGTTATTGTTAAATGAATTTATATTGCAGTTCTTAAAGAAATTAATTATCAAATTTGAAATGGGTATATATAATTGAGTTACTACAAACAATATATATGTTAAATATTAAGAGTGAGTACCTACAAGATTAGGTGAACATAACATCACCAATTCCATATAGAATTCCAACATAATAATATCATGAGAATTGCCTAACTATATAAATATATCAATTTAAGCCGACAAGTTTATTAATTAATTATATAATTGCATTTATACATAATTGTTTATCTAATATAATTATTATAATTATTTGACCAAATCTGTATTGCATCACATAATGAGGAAGAATAAACAATTAATTTGAAACAGAAACATATGTAATTGAAAGCTAACTAAACATTTGTACTTACATGTGTATTTTCAATATACATGATGGAGAATTGCATGCCTCTGAGGGAATTATAATAATTAATTTTTAAATCGATGATTAATTTATATCTAATGTGACTTATTAGATTATTTTCTATCCCAATCAATCAAACATTCTGAATTATTTACTTAAAATGTCTAGATTAGACGCCAACGCGGTTTGGTTTGGACTTATGGAGTTGAATATAATTCAATTTCAAAATTGTAAATGTAATTTAATTGTTCATTATGACTTTCTATTTTTATACGTATTTGACTTGTGTCTTTGAAAATTCTTCCCATTGATGTGTTTATTAACCAGAAATCATGTGAAACTTTTTGACTTAAAATCGCATGTTTTGTTTGACTATTTTATTCATATAAAATAAGTTAATTTATAAATAAATTCTCAAAAAATTATGATTAACTAATTAACTGTCATTAATATTTGTAAAGAAAAACTACTGATAGCAGATTTCTTTAAGCCATAATGACCCGTTAATAGAAAGAACCATGCCCAAGTCCGAGGCGGGTACGGAGGTATAACTAATTATTGAAAATATAATGGCAACAATGTAAATGAGTAAATAAATCTTCTATCTCGATTTTTCTTTTTTAGATATGGAAATGCCAAACTTGTTGTCATATTCATCTCGTATAATTTTTTAGATTTTTTTTAATCAAAACAACAATTGATCAATAACAATAATATAAATACTATAATATAAAACAAGTTAAATAGGTACTTGAACAACCGATAAGTGAACTCACTGTCCTTAAAAGATATCTGATAATTCTTTTCAGGATTAAACCACTTCTTCATCACATAAAATCGAGATGATTATAAGAACAAAGAAGCAATATATCAGGAACTCGAAAGGAAATGAAAACAATAATTAAAATAAAAATTGTGTGATAGAATGATATACACAAAATACTCAAATTAAATCAATATATATACATATGGAAAGCTACGGGGGTGTATATTAAATGTTAATTAGTTGTTTTAACCAAAAGCCAAAACAAACGGCCTTATATACAATTTCTCCGTTGGATCAGAAAATGAAAAACGTTATGGTTAATGTAATAAAGCTCTTTAATAATAATAATAATAATAATAATAATTATTATTATTATTATTATTATTATTATTATTATTATAATAAAAGACAAAATGGAATAAAATTTTATAATATTTTGTTTATAATAATCATTATCAAAATATCTCTCTTAAAATAGATTTTATTATGGCTTTAGACAAAGAAATAAAACAAAGTGTAAAACAAATTCTTTTAAAATTACTTATAAAACTTCCAACAATCCTCAACAAATTTTAAAACACATTTTATAAAATTATTTTTTTAATATCTCAGGTTTGATCGGTGTATTTTGGACTTAAATCAATACTTGAAAATAAGTGAAATCACGGGGCATGTTTTTTAAGTTTATCCTTAATTCTTTTAAAATTGCTTCATTAAGCGTGTTGTGTTTAGTTAAATTGATGAAATGGAAACAGAGTTAAGGTCGACAAAAACTCACAAATTGAGCCAAGTCTCAGTTTAACAACCTGTATTGAGTAAAAATACTCAGCAAAGTTGATTAATGCAACACTTAGATAAAATAACGCAAATATAAAAATGATGTGTGTTGAGTTAAATACTAGTTGAGTAAATATAAAGAGATAAGAGTTTAAAGAGAATCAAACAACGCAATTTATACT
>CATIWQ010601459.1:0-19892 GCA_949673415.1 Euphorbia schlechtendalii
TATATATTAGGAAAATATAAGAGATTTAGGGATCGATGGAGTTTTTTAACCCCTTAACTTCATATGCATTAGATATTTATTAGCTTTACCCATGTTAAATTTCAACTTCTTGGATGCAAGTGTTAATCAAGTCAAGTTTCATACAAATATCTTCATCCATTGGATATTTATTAGCTTTACCCATGTTAAATTCAACTATATCATCACCTATCCTTAACTTAATTTTGCCTACCGACACATCTATCAATGCTTTGCCAGTATACATAAAAGGTCTTCCTAAGATTATAGGAAACTTTTTATCATATGAAATATCTAACACAACAAAGTCTGTTGGGAAAACAAATTTATCCACTTTAACTAGTACATCTTCAATTATGCCATAAGGACATTTAATAGATTGGTTCGCCAACTGCAAGACCATATTTGTCCTTTTAACTTCATCATCAAGCTTCAATTCTTTGAAGATCGGTAAAAGCATAAGATTTATACTAGCCCTAAGATCACATAAACATTTTGGAAAAGAAATGTTTCCAAGTTTACACTGAATTGTGAAACTTCCTGGATCTTTAAGTTTAGTGGGTATTGTAGTAGTTATTATTTTTCTATAATCTTCAGCTAAAGATACTTTTGATATTCAATCTAAACTACGTTTACGAGATAAAAGTTCTTTAATAAACTTACCGTAGTTAGGAATCTGAGTGATGGCTTCAATAAATGAGAGATTTGTTTCCAGACCTTTAAGTTTGTTGATGAATTCGATGAATTGCTTATCCTCATTTTTTTTCTTCATTCTATGTGGAAATGGTGGTTGGGGGGATTAACCTTTCCGGATTTAGGTTATTCATCCTCTCCTGCTTTATCGTTTGATTTACTCGGATATTCATCTGGTACTTCGATAACATCATTAGCAAGCATACCTGAAGGATTTGGTTCCTCTAGTAATTTACCACTACAAAGGGCTATAGCATGCACACTTTTCTTAGGATTTCTTTGTGTGCTACTAGATAAATGGCCTTTTCCTCTAGATGGAATAGCACTTGCTAATTGACCAACTTGTATCTCCAAATTATGAATGGAAGATGATTGACTTTTAAACATTTGATCCATCTTATTTTCTAACTTTTTGAAACATTCTTCAGACTCTGATTGCTTATTATAAATACCCTCTAGAAACTTGTCTATTTTACTTGTTAACTGCCCTATTTTATCAGTACTCTGATAATTCTTTTGTTGATTATCACCATAGTTCCAATTAGAACTCCTATAATTATATCCATTATTGCATTAAGAATTCCCTTGACTTCGAACATAACTTAATTGCTCCCCTATACATGGGTTAAAGTTACACTCAAAGAAGTGTGTCCAATTTGAGCACAATTTTCACATGTCAAAGGGTTATTCTTATTTATGTGCATACCTCTTTAGATAAAGCATATATATGTGCTTGCATAACAGAAATAGGGTCTAATTCATTGACCTTTTTTAAGGAACTAAAAGATGTAGATGCAGCATGCGAATGAATATGAATAGTAGTACTTACTCGTGCTCTCTCCATTGGCCACATACTATTGTTATTTGCCATATCTTCCAAAAGATCAAAAGCATCTTGACTAGTTTTCTTCATAAGAGATCTCGCAGCTATAGCATCAATTACTCCTCTTGTTGCATGATTTATTCCATTGTAGAAAGTTTGCAGAATCACATTCTGAGGTAAACCATGATGAGGACAAACTCGCTGAAGTTCCTTATAACGTTTCCAAGTTTCGTACAAGGATTAACTATCCTTCTAAGTAAAGTGATTTCTTTAATGAGTCTTGTTTTAGCTAAAGGGAAATATTTAGTCAAAAAGGCTTGGGCTAATTTGTTCCAAGTAGTGATTGAATTTGGGGGTAGTGAATTCAACCGAACTTTCGCTTTGTCACGGAGCGTAAATGGGAATAAGCGAAGTTTAACTACTTCATCAAGGACATTGGGCATTTTGAAATATCATAGACTTCTAGAAAGTTTGCAATGTGAGCATTCAGATTTTCATTGGATAGACCATAGTATTGTACATTATTACTTATCATTTGAAGTAATGCTGGCTTGATTTCAAATTGATTTGCATTAATTGGCGATGTAGTAATTCCCTCATTGTTACCATTGATGGTTGGAATAACAATATCCATGAGCCCTGGTTGAGGTTGATCTTGAACTGGATCCTGAACTCGTTAATCATCGTTAACCATCCTTCTTCTTTGTCACCAAATCATTCTATTTCTTATTCGAAAGACGCCAAACTTTCTCCCGAACTACGCATACTTGGCATACACACGCTAGAAAGAAAAATCAATGAATAAGCAAGAAAAATATGTTAATAACAATATATAAACACGTAAAACTAAAAACAAAAATAAAAATAAAAATAAATAAATCTATTGACACAAAAATATAAGTGCCCGTTCTTTGATAATTTAATCTTTAGAACGCACTAGCCTTCCCCGACAACGGTGCCAAAAACATGATCGCAAGGTTTTGACTCTATTTATTTTGAGGGCTTATATTTGGTAATGGTGCCAAAAACCTTGTTCCCACCTTTCTATCGATAAGATACAAGTCCAAAATATGAACAGGTGTTGTCAATACTGCTCATCAAATAGAAAAATGGTGACCACTACAAGTATACAGTTTCGATGTAGTTTTAAAAGATATCAATCCCACAAGGAAGGAACCAGTTCTAAAGACCAACAAGAGTAATGGAACAAAGAAAATAAAATAGATAATTTTATTTTGTTAGGTTGGTTTGGATATGATGGTAAACAAATAGATAAATTTATAAATAGATTAGAGTACAAGAAATCGGTATAGATTATCCCTATGAACAAGTATAGCAAAGAAAACATGCAAAATCATCAAAGATATTACATACACTATACTACTTTAACAGATTCGGTTCTAGACACTCAGATATTCAATTATTAACTACAGAGCAACACATGAAATGACTTTTCTAAATCTAGTGCAAATGAATTAAGATGCTTATACAAACCTGGATAACAATAGTACTATGCTTAGTACGGGTCCCTCTCACATAACCATATTTAGTAAGTTACCATTCCAAAAATTTTAGCTCACTAAATAGTGTTATAATCACAGATCCAGTGATTATACATAATCTTGTTAACCCCGAAATCACTCTTAATGTTAACTCAAAAGCATATAGCTTGATTAATATAAAAGACTCAACACAAAATACACAATATGACACATAGACATATCATAAACTTTGAAATAGAAAGTATAAGTAGAAAACAAAGCAAAGTTGTAAGGTAAGCAAGTGAAAGCTAAAGTTGATCAAACCGTATCCACTCCTTAATGGGAGTCATCAATTCCCATAATTCCTGCGTTTGCTTTGAATTCGGTCTCGGCTTACAGAACCATCGCTAGAATACTATTCTTTGTGAATATTGAATAAACAAATATTGAAGAATGAAAACTTTTATTGATAAGTAATTTGCAATTACACTTTTACAACAATCACTCGAATATGTAGAGAAATCTTGTGATCGAAATAAGGTTTGAATCACTTATACATTTTCTCGTTAACTTAGAACGAAGTGAAATCTACACGATTTTCTCTCTAAAACTATGTATGCAAGTATACCACACTACACACCATATGCTATATGCCATACCACAATACACAAAATTATGGAGTTTGGATCCCTATTTATAGAGTATGAAGGGTTGCATCCGTTCAGATGAAGGGACGTGTCCATTGGCGAAGAGTTGTACCGCTTCATTGTGATTAGTTGAATTGGTTTGATCTCATCTACAATGGAAATGCACCTTTTCATGATTGGTTGACTTCCAAAAGGTGTCTTTTCATTTGACAGTTGATGGCAATTGATCGTTCTTATCCGGTGGTTGAAAGATGAGAAGCGTTGACCAAAACAGTCAAGGTCGTGACCGCAAATGTATGTCATGATCGTGAATACTTAGTTGGCAACTTTCTATTATGAAGGTTAACAAGTCGCGATCGTGACATGCCTTTTCCACATGATTCCTCTTTGTGATTTCTACCGATCTTTGACATCTTCGATCCTTTGCAAATTCCTTAAGTTCCATGCATCTTTTTGCACCTTTTTCACTCTTTTTGCATATATTTTAAACTTTCATCATTTTACTTCCAAGATTTACCTAGTACCTGCATTTGCATAAAAATAACTACATACCACGTGAAATCTTTAATGTGAAGTATAAAATGACTCAAACCATAATGTTTAATGATTGAAAATATCATGATTATAAGTGTAAATATACGCTTATCATGCCTCCAGGAGTGACTACAAAGTTTGTTGTTGACAAAGCCTATGTCACTACTTAATGCTGAGTGTTTTGGGCTGTAAAGTTCAATTCTGAGTTAAAGGGAGGTAGTACACCTTGAATCTAAGCAAATGCTCGCTGTAAGATAAAACTCTGAAAAGGAAGAGAAAAATAGATGATATACTTTAATTGATAACACGGACACGTACACTGTTGAAACTCTCCTAGGCTATCCAACTACTAACTAATCTAACCCTAAACAAATTAAATATGAGGATGTGAATTGGAAGGCACTAATTTTCACTAACCCATACAGGTCAATCCCCCAGAAGTTATTCATGGTTGAGACTGCCCAAACTACCTCGGATTTTGGCTGAATGGCTATATTGAGTCTAGTTGTGTCCCGCGCTAAATTGATTAATAGTTACATTGTTTCTAATAGGATCTCCCATTGACAAGTTGGCATGTAATGCTGGCAAAAGTCTTCTCAAAGAATGATAGTCTATCAAAATTTTGTGAGGGCCAGAGATTCCCCTCAATCTCGGAGACCGATAGTATGTCAAAATTTTGTGCTTCAGGGATGAGTATGATGGGGGATAGCCATCGCAAATTGCTCATTGTTGATGAGGTCATTCAAGATACTGGTCATTTCACCATTGATACTTTGTGGAGGTAGCGGGACATACTGTTCCTCCTTACCAAACTGCAATTGGGGAAATCTACATGAGGTGATGAACCTGCCTTTTACATGTAAATACATAATGTGATCATGATGCATGATTGTATGATGGACTCGACATAGATGCATGATGTGCATATGTTATGGCTGCATCACAAAGGTTTAGAATGTTATGATGATATAAATTTCATGTTTGTCAATCCATTTGAAACAAACTAGGTTCAATAATCAAGATAAAATGGTATACTCTCTAAGCTAGGTTTGATGTAGTAAAATATTCCACCCATATCATGTGAATATGAGGTCAAGATGATATTGTGGTAATGTTGTAAGGAATGAGGTGATATTGTGAGATAGCCATACTACCTGTGTGGTAATAGGCTTTCCATTTTGAGAAAAACTATGGTGCATTCTCGTGTTGTGAATAGGCTTCAATTGCATAGTTTGCGTGATTCGGGTAAATAGTGTGTTGTGCCCTAATGAAAGTAATGTATGTCTATACGCTATGAATGAAATCGAACACCATGTGTGGTCTTTGGTGAATGATTTGTGTTGGAATCCCATACGATTAGAGGTTCAAGTTCTAAGCGGGAAGCACCATGTGTGTGATCCTAGGTAGCACTCATCATGTGTCATCAAAAACTAAGTGTGTGATATCGATGGGACATCAAATAAAATACAACCTGGCAAGTGCCATGAAATGCATGGTGATAGACTTTTACATATTCATGACATGCATATATGGTGTGGTTGCATCACAAACGGTTAGAATGCCATGATGATGTGAATTTCTTGTTTACTAATCCATTTGAAATAAATAGGTTAATTGCTAGATTAAGATACAACTGAGGCACCCAAGAAGCTAAGTATGATGTGATGAAATGACCAACCTATGTGGTGTGGACCTGAGGTCAAGATAAGATATGTGTGATATCATAATGATGAAGGGGATGCTATGAGATCACCGTACCACCCTTGTGGTAACAGGTTTGGAGGTGAAGATAACACCAATGTAATATTATAGTTGATATTATGAAATCTCTGTATTACTCTTGTGGTAATAGGCTTTCATTTGAGAATTTGCAACCATGGCTCCTTCCCATGCAATGAATAAGTTTCATTTGGATGATTCGTGTGAGTTTAGGTAAACAGTGTGTTTTACCCTCATGAATTTTATATATATACCTATATAATTTGTATGAAAATGACCACTTTGTGTAGCCTTTGATGAATGATATGTGTTATTTACCCTGTGTGGGCAGAGGATCGGTAACTATGCAGGTACCATTATATTGGGGTATGTCATGATGTTCATGGTCCTAAGAATCATGTGATCCTAAGGTGACATGGCCTCGCATATCATCTAAGACTAAGTATGTGATAATGATAGCGTATTGAGTTTGTGATTATACAACATGATTGTGTGTATTTATGTGCACTGAACCAGTTAGTCATTAATGATAAATACAAGGTAGCGATAAGATCCCGTCCGCGTAGTAAGGACTTGAGACCAATGCTACATCGATGTGATATAAAAGGTGAAGTTCACAAGGTTTTCATAATACCCGTGTGATAATAGGCTTGGGTCTTGAAAATTCACAACCATGGGTCCTTCGTAGAGGTTGTGAGGAATCGGGTAAACAGTGTGTTATACCCTTCTTCATAAGGTTTCTGGTGTGATGGGTATGTTGCCCTATTCGGGAAAAGGTTCACGCATCCTTTCGACACCTCTATATTGTAGTCCTAATCCTAGGAAACGTTGTCCTAGCGCGTTGTCTAAAACTAGGTGTTTGGTATTAGTGCAATACCAGATGCAGCTTAATATGACATTGTGTGCGCATATTAGTGTCTGCATAAAAGTCATGGTTAGCCAGATTCCATACGTAAAGAAATGCTCATTTATTTGTGAGGAGGATATGAACACATAGCAAGTAGCACACAACGTATCTCATCCAACCTTATATCTCCCACGCGTAAAGGGTAGGCTACTAATTTTAGGTTTGGTTCATCTTAAAATTGCAAGGACATTAAGGTTTGTTCTTGCATTAAAAGAGATGCATTTTGTTTTGGTAAACCTAGTGGAAGTTTCTACAGTTATTTATATGAGTTCGTCAATAGGTTGTTGATGTAGAAGGTTCTTGTTGCACTAAGATACACTATCTCCCTTTCCCCAAATAGGTTCGAGGCTATCCATGTGGTATGGCAACAAGTGATCCACTCTCTAAGTACATTCGATCGCCAAGGGGTCGCAAAGGATACTTTCTCAAGCTTCTCAATAAAATAGGGTGCCCTAACCTTAATGGCTAATCTGTCTAATGCATATGCTTTGTGGGATATAGAAATTTGGAAAATGGGTTAACTTAAATAATGACTTTTCACTAACTCATAAAAAATCTTTAAAACTTTTAAGTTTAAAAATAAAGAAGAAATCCCCAGCAGAATCGCCACTATGAGCGGATGACGTTCTACCCGCGTTATCACCGCGAGGTGCTGGCCCTGTGAGATGGGGAGTGGGATTTTTGAAAAGTTCGTTATGGTTGTGGAGTAAATTCCAAAGACTCAAGGCCTAAACCTCTAACCTACGTTATACAAAATCGCCACTTGGATCAGCTCTTCCAGGAAATTTGGTACAACCTAGATCCGTTAAGCCTAAACAATATCGTGGTATTAGAGACTCGAGTCCAGATGAGTTACTTATTTCATCATTATTTAAGTCATATTAAGCAAGTGGCTACCATATTCCAGGGTTGTGATATCCCATTCTAAATAATTTTCGAGTTATATTTTAGCATGAAAACGGAAAGCGATAAACATGTGCAGAAAGTAAACACGTAAGAAAGTAAATGCGCCTAATCTAGGGGGGATTAGTTACATATTTGGGGATGGGGAATACAAAAGGCCTAAAATACATGAGATTTAGGTAAACGAATACATCCATATCCTATTATACAAATAATCTAACGAATGCGTTTGATTTTATTGAAATGAGATACTCGAAGGAGAATAAATCTTAACATACATCTAACCTATTCTACCTGCATCCACAAAGGTTAGCCCGAGACAATTTTACATCATAAATATGTATAAGTGTACTAAGTATGCTTGATTTCAATATTTAATGGACCTGTGTGGTCAATTTAAAAGTGCTAAAAGGCTCGGTTCTTGTTGTATAAAATTATTTGTTTTATGTACATATATGTTGCCCATTTTATTATTGAAAATGCCGCATGTGAATTTTATTGGATTTGTTATCCGGAAACTGGGATTCCCTTCGTGGGGTGACCTAAAAAAATATTAAAAACATAAATCTAGGTCAAACATGCATGACATAGCGATTATTGGGGTTAACAACGGTAACGATGTCATCCATATCATTACAGACTTCCCCTTGAAGGGCGATATCGATATGGATAACTTGAAGCACTGCCGTTGCCACTCCAAACCTCAATCCACATATTAACTCTTTAAAAAATCTCATATATAACTTTTAAATGAGCTCTATGTACGAGTTGGTTACAACAAATGGTGCATTTCCAAGTTCTGAGAGGTTGGGACGGGTTATTTCGTGCTCAAACGGAGCGAAATGAAACAAATATGCAATTCTGCCAAGGTGAGATCAGTACTGATGTTGGTAAGGTCAGTACCAAAATTTCCTAATGCCAACACCAACTTCTTTAATGTCAGTACCGACGTCGATGGTCTAGACTTGTAGAAAGCAAAAAAAAATAGCGAAAACAGCAAAATTAAAATTCGAAACTTCAAACAATTATAACTTTTGCTATACTTAACCGATTTGGATAATTTTTATCATTACGGAAGGCTCTAGATGTGTAGAATATGTTTACATAAACAAAAAAACTCAAAAATACATTAAATCATACTGAAATTCTTGTAAGACAGTTTGGGTGTGAGAAAATGGAAACAACCAAAAAGAAAATGAAATTTCAAAAGAGCAAGCATATAAATGTAAGCATAAACTCTTAGAACTCAGAGGCTTACCCCATAGTCATGAATCCACTTTCTTTAAGGTTTGAAAAGTTCTCTTGGAAGTTTTTCTTGTTTCTTTTTTGCTGTATTTAGTTGTTTATTTACTGAAAATCTTTAAAAGGGATCTATTCCTTACCAAAATAGATGTTCATAAGGTGTAGTAGCCTTCAAGTGAGTGATAGAGATATAGTAGACTCTCCATTCAAGTCTAAACCTCAAGCATGGCCTAAGTGATCTCTAAACCTCAAGTTTGCTTAAATGATCTCTAAGCCTCAAGATTGCTTAAAAGATTAACTAAACCTCAAATTTACTTAAGAGATGAACAAGTAGACCCTTGTGACCAAAATTCAAACTCTTTTCATGACCTTAAACTAAATAATCCGAAATCCCAATTGTTTGTGATCAAAGTTTGATATTTTTCTCAAGAACACATAAGAACACTAGCATGAATGTTCTCCTATGCTCTCTTGATATTTTCTCCTCTCTTTTAGACTTTCTTTTGCACAAAAGAATTCAGTCCTCTCATTTTAGAGTTCCCTCCCCCTCTTTGGTGAACTTTCAATCATCTTTTTGAAGAGGAGCTCCCCTAAATCCAAGGAACATCATGATTATTTACCTTTGAACTTTTACATTTTACCCTCTTCCTAATGTCAAATCAAAGAGAGGAGGTCCCTCTCCAGTCCTTTAATAGTAATGGGCATGTTGGTAAGGTCAACTAAGGGTACAAGGGGCCTAGAGGACTATTTGTGCATTAATTTCTGGAAATATGGATTTTTGCTAATGCAAACTCAGCGACGTCGGTGTTTACGTTGCAATGCAATCATTGATGTTCCCAATGTCGACATCGGCATTGAAATGTCGGTGTCTATGTTTCCATGCAGATACCGATATTCCCAATGTCAACATCGACATTACAATGTCGAAGTCTATGTCGTAATGCACATACCGACGTTCCAATGTTGACATCGACATTGCAATGTCGGTGTCTATGTTGCGACACAAAACACCAATAATCTCAAGGTTAACATCGACATTGCCATGTTGGTGTCTATGTTGCAATGTAAACACCAACATTCCTAATGTTGACATCGACATTACAATGTTGTGTCCTCATTGGGCCCAATTTGGTGTAAGGAAGGTTCTTTAAGCTTTAAAAGAAATAATGGATCTTCTTTTGAGGACGTTTGAGACCTTGTCAAAGTGAAAGACTAGGAAAGGAAATGAATTACAGCTCATCATCGAACTCGCGAGTGAGGATCAAAATCCTATGCTCATAGTATCGATGATTGATTTTGCTTTATATTTAGAAACTAGATCCCAAACAACATTGCATTTGAACTGATCCAATTCCTCTTGCATCGCGATCCTCTAGTAGTCATCTCCTTCACCATCTTTGAACTTCTTGGATTCTATCATTGAGATAAAAGCTGTATGACTCATCATCCTACCTAGTTGACCTTGCATCATCACTGAATTATGAACATCATCTATAATACTTTCGAGTGGGTGATTGCAATGAGTTCTAATCTCACTTGGAAGACTTGGATCTACAATAAGAGTCTCTACATTGGGTAGTTGAGGTTGATCTTCTACTTCATTGAAGTTGATTGAGAGATCTTCATCAGCTTTAACTTCCTCAGTTTCTGGCTCTTATGCTAGGTTAGGAAGCACAGAGAATGGCATGCTGAGTTGATTTCCTTGCTGTTTTACTCCTTCATCTTCATCAGATGGTCATCTATCTGCATTGTTAGTTTCATCAAAATTTACATGCATATACTCATCTAATAAGCTAGTTCTCTTGACATATATTCTATATCCCAGAGTAACCCAGAAAGATACCTTCATTAGAATGAAACACCTATAGTTAAATAATCTGAAATGACCAATCTTAGGCTTGCACCCTCACCAAAGCTCATAGGGTGTTTTCTCAAGAATAGGGTGAAATAAATCCTGATTCAAGATATAGCAGGATGTGTTAATAACTTCTCCCCAAAAGTACTTTGGTAGATTGTTATCACTCAGCATGGATCGAGCCATTTCAACTATGATTCTATTCTTCCTTTCTATTACCCCATTTTATTGAGGAGCATAAGAAGCAGAAAAGTTGTGGTCAATACCATGTGCTCAACAGATTCTTTGAAATGAAAGTTCTCGAATTCAAGTCCATGATCACTTTGAATTCTACTGATTTTAGTTCCTAATTTGTTCATTATCTGATTACTGAGTTTGACAAAAGACTCAAAAGTTTTATCTTTGCTACTCAACAAGACTACCCAAGGGAATCTCGTGACGTCATCCACAACCACCAATGACAATTTTTTTACCCATGCTCATAGGTTGAACAGGACCAAAGAGATCAAGGTGGAGGAGCTCCAACGATCTCTTAATTACTACGTTGTTTATAAACCTAAATGGTTTTTTTTAACTTGCTTACCAAGTTAGAAAGCTGAGCAGAATTTATCTTTCTCAAAGCTGATACTAGGCAAACCCATAACTAATTGCTTTTTGGCTAATTTGGATAACATGTTCATATTTATATGACCCAACTTTTTGTACCAAAGCTATGAATTATACTCCTTAGATACAAGACAAACATTACCAGAGCCAGGGTATAAATCTATCATATAGTTGAGTCAATCTTACAATCAGTTACTGAGCAACCTACTGATTTGAATGTAACCTCCTACCTCAATCACAAAGCTAGGCTACGCTTAACAAGCTGAACTTAAGTCCTTTGACCAGAGTGACCTCTTTGATTGAAGGAGAAGCATTGACAATGCCACACCAACAATCTTCCCTTTTTGGTTATCTCCAAAGTTAACACTCCCATTTCTTTTACACTCTAATGAGGGGAATTGGCTTTCATCTCTCATCATATGCCTAGTGTATCCACTATCTAAATACCACATTCTAGTGTCATCAGAGGATCTTAGGCTCACCTATAAAACAGCTACATTTTCTTAGGTACCCATGCTTTTAATCTAGGTCCTCCCTTGTTAGTAGTGTTTAGATTAGTCTAGTCATACTCGTCATAATAACCATTTTCATACCTACACATTACTGTGGCATGTTCTGCTTTTCCACAAAAGCCACACGCCTCTTTTGTTTTAGGTTGGTTTGCTTTCTTTTCTCTAGAGGAATTCTTCCCTGTACAATTGAAAGTTTGGTTACTTGAAGATGAATTGTTTGTTGTAGGAGGAACTCGTTCCTTTTTTAAAGCTCTTATCTCAGTAGTAAACTCATCCTTAGTAAGCTTGCTGTTATGACATTCATGGTATTCAGCTTTTTCTTGAATAAAGAAAATATATAGATTTAATGAAGCAATCATATCTTCTTGATCTTCACTTCTCCTCACTAGCTCTTTGATGTGTTTGCCAGACTTGTTAGTCAGCTTCATCACCCCAAAGATTACTTAGGTGAACTCTTCTGTTGACAAAGGGGTTTCAAGATGTACCTCAATTTATGCACTCTTCCCTTTGTTTTGCTCAGCTTTAGAGTCAGCAACGGATGAATTACTCTTTCAAGTAGATGGTGAGCTCTCATCCCTATCATTCTTAATAGCCATCAAGCAGAGAATGGAGGGATTGGTTATTTCTTCATCTGATGATGAAGATACCTTGAAGTCACTCTATGTGGCAGCAAGTGCCTCATTTTTCTTTGCAAACCTCTTCTTGAATTTGTCCTTTTTGGTTTTAGGACTGGACATTGAATATAACCCTTCTCGCCATAACCTAAACATTTTATGTCCTTGTTGTGCTCCTTCTTTCGTCCTTCCTCAACTCCATGTTGGTGCTGAGTTGGCTTGGTTTGGATGGGAAACTTCTTCTTGCTGAATTTCCCATCCTTCTTCAAGAAGAGCTAATTGCCTCTTCAAAAGAGCCATCTATTCATCTAAATCAAGGCTGATTTATTCTTCAGATGATTCATCTTTCTAAGACAATGGCTGATAAGGTTATAATTACACTTATTATCATTATAATTTTATACAATAAACACTATAGTTTTAGTCATTTTTATACTTCATATAAAAGATTTCATGTGGTATATAGTTGTTTTTTATGCAAATGCAGATACTAGGTAAATCTTGGGAGTAAAATGAACTAAAGTGGAATTCTATGAAAAAAGGGTGGAAATGGTGCAAAATGATGCGTGGAACTTGAAGATTTAGCTTAGAATTGAAGCTGTCAAAGATCGGTGAAGTTACAAGGAGATTTTTGAAGAAAACTCAATTCACGGTCGTGATAATAACTCACGGTCGTGACATGTTCACTTCAGAAACAGAAATCTGCCAATCAAAGGTTCACGGTCGTGAATCACATATCGTGGTCACGACATGGATGATTTTTTGGTATTATCTTCTTAACTACCAACCGCCAAATAAGCATGATCAACTACCAATGAAAAGACACTTATCAGGAGTCAATCAATCATAAAAAGGTGCCTATCCATTATGGATTTAATCAAAGCCTCTTAACCAATCACATTAAAGAGATGCAATCTTTCACCAATGGATGTGACTCTTTGTCTAGATAGACGTAACCCTTCAAACTCTATAAATAAGGCTCTAAATCCTCAACAATTTCGTGCATAGATGTAGAAATTCAAGAAGTGCATAAGTGGATTAGTGTGTGTATAGTAAAATTCGCTACGTTCTTAAGTGTTAGTGAGAAAATGTTTAAGTGATTCGAGACCTTGTTTTGATCACTAGATTTCTCTATATTCTCGAGCGATTGTTGTATAAGTGTACTTGCAAATCACTTATCAACAAAAGTTTTCATTCTTCAATATTCGTTTGTTCAATATTCGCAAAGAATAGCATCCTAGCGGAGGTTCTGTACAGGCCGAGACCGATTTTAAATCAGACACGCAGGAATTGCGGGAATTGATGACTCCCATTAAAGAGTGGATACGATTTGATCAACTTTAGCTTTCAGTTGCATACCTTACAACTTTGCTTTGCTTTCTACTTATACTTTCTATTTCAATGTTTATGATATGTCTATGTGTCATCATGCATATTTCGTGCTAAGTCTTTTATGTTAATCATGTTATATGAGTTGGTATTAATTTTAAGAGTAGTTTCGGGGTTAACAATATCATGCATAATCACTGGATCTGTGATATAATGCTGTTTAGTGAGCCAACATTTTTGGAATGGTAACTTGCTAAATGTGGCTATGTGAGAGCGACCCGCACTAAGCATAGTATTGATGTTGTCCAGGTTTATATAACAGTCTTATCTCGTTTGCGCTAGGTTTAGAAAAGTTATTTCATGTGTTGCTCTGCAGCGAATTATTGAACATCTGAGTATGTTGAACCAGTTTGTTAGATTAGTCTAGTGTGTCGTAACATTTTCGTTGATCTTACATGTTTTCTTTGCTATACTTGTCTGTAGTGAAAATCTATTTATTTAAAGTCTCTAATCTATCACATCTATATCTACTCAACTTTTCATTCTAATTTTCATATCCATAAAGATCTCTACTCTATTTTATTTTCTTTTATTCTTCCCTAGTTTATCTTTAGACCTGGTTCCTTCCCTGTGGGTTCGATATCTTTTAAAACTACATCGCAACTATATACTTGCAGTTATCATCATTTTTCTATGTAATAAGAGGTATTGACAACACCTACATTTATTTTTGAACAAGTTTTTGGCCCTGTTGCTGGGAATAAGTTTTTTCAGAACGAGAATAGCCAACAACTCATGAACAAGTTTTTGGAACCATTATTTATTAAACCTATTAGTAGAAAAGTGGTGAACAACTAGATACAGCATTAGTTGAGTTCATCTTCTGAAGAAGAAGATGTGCCATTATGAACTGCCAATACATCGATTCCTGAGGCATGTGCATACTGATCTTCTCTCTAAACCATCCTTCTGGTATATAGGCCTTTTTATCATACTGAGCTGTGTCTTCACAGCCTCTTCTTAAGGCTACGCCTTCATCTTTCAGATTTAGCAATTTAGCTAAATATGCTGGAGTGATGACCATCTCCTTTCCTTTCACCTTGGTTTTGAGTTCCTGGTCACTAACAGTACATCTCTGAAGGTTTGTGTAGAACTCAGACACAATCTTCGAGAAAGTTTGTTCCTTCAGTTTCAAGCAAGTTCCCAACTGATGAAATTCAGTTGTGGGTTTAAATGAAGGTGCTTCAAGGAATGCATTATCACCCAGAAATCGCTAGGGAATGATGGTATTGGGATTTGACCTGTATAGAACAGGTTTAAATGTCTTTGGAGGGATTTTGATAACGACTTGTTCTTTGGGACCAGTCTTTGATGAACGGGTTCTTTTAGGTGCCATTTTTATGGGTAAGGTTTGAAAGAATTAGGGTTCTTGAGAAGAAAGGATTTCACATAGAGTATTGAGAAGTTCTGTGAATTTAGGTAAAGTGTTTGAAATGTGAATAGTCTTTACCCTTTTATAGGAGAGGTTTCAGTGGGATAGAACAGTAATTTACTGATGAATAATTGAAACAATTTCTGCATTTAATGTCTAATTTCTTCTATAACCGTCAAGTGCGTGATTGACAAAGGGATGTGAATAGTTTCTAACCTAAAAATCCAGCTTAGGATTCGGGTTTTTGAAATTTCGAAATATGGGATAAATCCCGGGTTAAATCTTCTGAGACACATCATTGTGGCTTCGTTCAGAGGATACTGTTGCTACTGAGGCTTGTTCTCCTTCTGAGTAACTGCATCAGCTACTGAGCACTATTCATATTGAGTAGCCAATTCATACTTCCCATCTGAATAGGGTGAATTGATCTTTGCTCATAAGTGAATATACCAGCATTTTGATCTTCAGAGGATGAGTATTCCAGTTTCACGTCTTTCTTGAGCCTGTGATCTCTTGTTGAATCGTCATTGTGCTATGCTGAGTTCTTTGTGTTATGCTGAGCTGAATTCTTTGACAGATTAATAGCACATTTGTTGTCGTAAAAGAAAATCAGCCTTAACTCCATGGTCTTCTAATTGCTGCTTGGTCCTAAGCGATTGAGTGTCACAGCTTCCTTCCACTAGAGACTCAGCTTTTGAAGAAGATAGTACTGATGGGCTTTGTTCTTTGTTCTTTGCTGAGTGAGCAAAATTTTTCATTCTTCTTTAGCCCCATGCTGGATGAATCATGCTAAGTTATCCTCTAGTGAGATCATGATTTTGAGGCGCATTAAGGATCGGTCTTTCTGAGTGATCCTTCTTGGTTCTTGTCTCCTTGGATAGATCAGCATGAATAGGACCCTTTGTTACTTCTAGAGAATGTTCTTCATCTCCTTGCTGAGTTTCTGAATTCAGCTAGCTCAGAGAGTTGCTATAGTCACCAAGCTGACACTCCCATTTCTTTTGCGTTTTGGAGAGATGAATGATATCCCATCTCTTCCATATGTCTTGAGCATCCACTGTCTATATGTTATATTTGTTGACCTTCTATGGACCTAAGACTTATCTGCAAAAGTAAATGGTTAGAATTTTCAAACCCAGTTTCCCTTGGGTTTGGGTGCCTTATGAATTAAGTCTGGCCAATTATAAGAATCATAAAAACCATTTTTGAACCTACACATTGAGGTTACATGGTTCTTCTTTCCGCAAAAGTTGCAGAATACTCTTGCAACTTCCATGGCCATTTCTTCCTTCAGGGTTTTGGAACATGAACCATGGTCAGCAGATTTCTGCATTGGTTACCTCTAAGGTATGGTTTTTCTTCTAGCCTGTGGATTTCTCCAAGTCGTCTTTTGGTGTCCTCTCTTTTCATGACTGAGTCCACCATACCTATATCCACACTACTTATAGCTTCTTTGTTTAAGAGCTGAGGATTCTCCCCGATGCTTTTTATGTTGTTGACCTTGCTTCTGAGATCTGTTCATCTTCTGAGGAACGTTTACTTTCTGATGGACATTTACTTTCTGAGAACGTCCTTTCTGTAGATGAAGATCTTTCTATTGAGTGATCTCCTTCTTCTCAGAATCTGATAGACTGGGCAGAGTGATCTTTCTTGATATGTAGCCTTCTAGCAACATTACTCTTCTGCTGAGGCTGGTTGCGTTGACTCCCACCAGGATTAATTCTTTCTTTAGTTTCTCTACCTCTGCTTCAAGTTCTCCTAGCCTTTTGTGAATGGCTTTGGTGGAGTTTTCACTTGCTGAGTCTTGAACACATAAGTCTTCAAAATTTTCTTGTAGAAGCTTCATGTGTTTCTTGTTCTTGTTTATCTGCTTATACAGTTGTGCAAGTATTTCCATAATTTCATCAGGAATGTTGAATTTAGAGTTTGCCTCATCTTCCTGTGATGTCTTTTCTGAGGATGATATCCTCTCTGTGCTGCTATGCCATGATTCTATAGTTGGGCACATATCATCAACAGCCATGATGCAGATGTGTGCAGCTTCTCTATCTTCTGCAGAATCAGCAGTGCTTTCGATTTCCCTGTCACTCCATGTTTCCATCATTGCTTTCTTTCCTTTTCTGAGCTTAGGATAGTTAGGTCTGATATGTCCTTCTTGGTGACATTCAAAGCATGTGGTCTTTTCTTCTCTAGGCTTTTCTTGAGATCTTCTGAATTTTCCTTTGGAGAAGTCTTTCTTCTGGAGTTCTGGCTTCCGAGGAAAACTTCCTCTCTTCTGAAGCTTCTGAGAAGTTCCTGAATTTTTCTTCATGAACTTCTTGAATTTTCTGGCCAACATAGCAATATCCTCATTGTCTTCTGATGAGTTTTCATTGACTTCTTCTGCTCTCAGGATTATTGCTTTCTTTGCTTTTTCCTTCTTCTGGAAATTCTGCATAGACATCTCATGAGTAATTAATGAACTGATTAGTTCATCATACCTGTAAGTTTTGAGATCTTAAGCTTCTTCTATTGCAGTCTTCTTGGCCTGCCATTTCTCAGTTAGACTTCTAAGAATTTTCTTTACTTGCTCCTTCTAAGCATGGGATTTTGTATCAGCTCGCGCGTTAAATAATGATGGCTTTTTCGGGATTTTATCCTCGAATCACACGATTTTTGACCGTCCGATGATATTCTTTTGGGAGTCTTCCTCGTCTCTGAATTTAAAAGAACTTTAATTCAAAAAATTAACCAAAAATATAAAAAAAATACACAAAAAAATTCGAAAACGCTATCGGAAGCAGGATCTGGAGCCCGCCTTGCCTGTGCTTGGTGAGGCACGGCTCGCTAGGGGCCTGGCGAGGCTTCCCTCGCCAATGGTCTTGGCCAAGCCTCTCCGAGCCTTCTAGCGAGGCCTCGCCAGACTTTTTCCTATTTTGGATTTTTGTGGACTTTTTTCTATAAATAGTCGGGTCTTTTTCAGTACACGAGGCTCAGAAATTCAGAGAGAAAAATCCTCTCTTTCAGATAAAAAAATACAAACAATATTTCTTACTTTCTTCTTATTTTTTCTCGGATCCAAAACACTTTTGGATCCCAAATTTCTTCATCTTGTACTCAAATTTCTTCATCTTTTTATAAAATTTCTTCATCGTTTCTTCTTAAATCCTCAGATATTCTCGGGTCTAAAACAATTATAGAACACGAGTATGATTATCTTTTGGATAAATAAACACTTTATTTTCCAACCAACCAATTATTTTTCCAAGTAAATTACACTAAAAATCCAAGAATTAAATGAAGATTTTTTGAACTTTTACATCAACCTTTTCGCCTAAACTGCAAAAACGAACGAGGAACGCTCCCGGGAATCGAACGGACACGCCGAAGTGGATTCACGCCAAAAGGGTAAAGCCTCTGAGTTCCTAGAGCTGCTTATTTCGTGCTCCTCTTTTTCTTTTTAATTTCTTTCTACATGTGAACCTAGGAATTATTTTATTTTATTGTAAACATTATAATTGTCTTCTTCTTTTATTTCTTTTTAATTTTTGTATTAGAATACCCCAACGAAGGGAATTAAAATTATTCCCGAATAACAGATCTCACCTTTTGCCATGCGATCATTTTCATTAATTAAAATTGACCAACCAATGTGCCAAATAAAAACGAACGGTTTTATTTAAATTAATAACTTTAAAATCACCGATGTTTTTAATTAGGCCACGCGGGCCTCGCTAAAATCAAATCAAACATACGTGATATATCCCCTGTGCTAACCTTTGTGGATGCAGGTTAGATGTATGTTTAGAATTTTATTTTTTCCTTCGGGTATTGCACATATTTTACGGAAAATGTAATTAATAGGATAGTGGGCGGTTGCATCCCCCGATTTTTTATAGCCTTGTAATTTTTATTTTCCTCATTTACTTACCGTTTGTGGATGATTTATGTTTCCGCTTTGTGGATGATTTATTGCTTTTTCTATACGTGAAACATGCATTTAAAATAAAAAACGACCTAAGTGCGAATATGCACAATTAAGAAAATACGGTTTTCTGTAGATGTAATATAATGTGATCACTTAAGAAATAAGCAACTTATCCCAGACCCGAATCTCTGTGTCTTGGTGGGCCGTCCCCCAGACGTTAAGCCTCACAGGACTCTAATTCCTAGAAAGAGCTAATCCAAGTGGCGACTCCACACTGAGAGACAGCGAATTCGGGTTCGAATCGATCTAAAACGTTTTCGCCTTTTTCTCTTTTCAACCTTTTTTCCCGGGTCCCCGACCCTGTGCTTTCTTCTTCAAACACCCCGGTGGACCGCGCTTATGATTTCACGCGCTATCAGCCCACCGCTCCGTGTCGTCCGCTCACGGTGGCGACTCCGCTGGGGATCTTTTCTAAAACTTGTTTTTTCAAAGGTTTTAGATTTTGGATAAGTGCCGAAAATTATTGATCACATTATTCCATTCTCTCTTAATTATGACATATTCATAATAACGCATTGCAGTAGAAGGGATTAGCCCATAAGTCTAAGGTAACCCTATTACCGCGAAGCTTTCTCTTGTACTAATCTGCCTCCCTGAGAAAAGATAGTAC
>CATIWQ010601488.1:0-19004 GCA_949673415.1 Euphorbia schlechtendalii
CACACCACTGGTCCACTTTCCCAATTATTTTAAGTACTGAGCTGCTACGGGTCGCCCGTTTTTATTTCGCGTACCCCGTATTTTTTCAAATACTTTCTCATTTTACCCTTCACCCTAATTCTCATATAAAACCACACTTAACCATTTTTTTTGTCCATTCTAACATCCAAACTTAATTTATCGAATTTCGGGTTAACATGGGGACCGGAAAAGCAGCAGCACTTTCCGGCAACCGGAAACTGCTCTGTTTTTGCAGTTTCCTGCGTCGGAAAAAGCTGCTGTACCGGCAGCAGCAGTTTCCTGTGCCGGAAACTGCAAAAAAAGCAGTTTCCGGTTGCCGGAAATTGGCCAGAATTTTATTCCGGCCAACCACATCGTCGGCCGGAATTAAATTCCAGCCATCTAATTAGTTGGCCGGAATTAATTTTCGGCCTCCTTTATAATTGGCCGGAAATTAACTCCGGCCAACAGCATATGTGGCCGGAATTTATTGGCCGGAATTTTATTCCAGCCAACCCCATTGTCGGCCGGAATTAAATTCCGGCCATCTAATTAGTTGGCCGGAAATAATTTCCAGCCTCCTTTATAAATGCCCGGAAATTAATTCCGGCCAAATGTGGCCGGAATTTATTTCCGGCCAGCAACATTAACGGCCGGAAATTATTTCCGGCCATTAATGTGGTTGGCCGGAAATAAATTCCGGCCAGTCAACTTGTCGGCCGGAATAAAATTCCGGCCAGCTAACTTGTCAGCCGAAATAATTTTCCGGCCATCCAACTCGCCGACCGGAATATTATTCCGGCCAGCCAATCCGGCCTAGCAACAAATTGGCTGGAAAACATTTCCGGCCTACGTACATTTTGGCCGAAAAATAATTTCGGCCAACTGAAATATTAGCCAGAATTTTTTTTCGGCCGATAATTGTGTTGGCCGGAAAAAAAATCGGGCCAAGACATTGGCTGGCCGGAAAATCTGGCCGGTCAATATACAGTCGCCGGATTTTCAATCCCAGTGACAGGTGAAAAAAATTGTTTTTTTTAATTTGAGGGTATTTTTATCTTTTGAACGGGGGATGCGAAGTAAAAACGGACGACGCTTAGCAAGTCCCAAACAATCACTTTACATACTTCTATGTATAATGCAATACACATGGGTTCCTCGTTAACTTTATTTTTGATAAAATTTTCATTACATTTCCTGACAATAACATTTGTATTGACATAAGAAATTAAAACTTTTAAACTCATTCTAATAATAATTCATATAATTTGCATTTTACAGAAACAAATTATGTAATTCAATTATATCGATTGTACCATATAGTAGCCGTTTTTTAGTATAATGTTTGAAATAATTAGGATTACTCAATGGTTCATTCATAAAAAATTCCATTCAAATTATTTCACAACGTAATTATAAATCTATAATTTTTGAATTAACTATCCTATGCCTGGTTTTCGTTAGATTATATGGCTCATTTTTTTTAAAAAAATAACCTTTGCATTATCAAGTTGCCACCTAACTAGAGGATTTTATCAAAGAAAAAAGAAAAAAACAGAGAAGATAAATTGGTAATTGGCAATAAAATAGGCTTTTCAACCAAGGCTTACCAAATTCATAATTAGCCCATCATATGCTGACGTGGAATATATAATTACTCCAAAAACCAATCATTAAAATCGAACGGTTAACAATATCTTGACAAGAATCCTATAAAATCCAAGCCCAAATGAGAATAGGGGGAAAAAATATGCTGTCTCAGAATGGTGTTTCAGAAAATAAAGTATAGGAAAGAGAAAATGTAAATAATAAAAAAAAATTAATAATTATAAATATTAAATAATGGATGAAAACATGAAAGATATTTTTTCCGGAAGAAGGAGTATAGAGTTAACTTTTCATAGATTCGCAATAAAAAAAGGCAGATTGAAATCAGATTTTTCCGTTCCAAATTGGCAAAAAGCGAAATATATATTTCCCCTTTAGTAAATAAAAAGTTAAGTCTCTTCCCAATTATAAATACCAAAAGAAGCGTAATAACAAATCAGGTATCGCGAAAAAACGACTTTTTTTCTCGGCAGCCATTAGAGATGGTGAAGGAAGCAATTTCAAGAAAGTGTTCTCTCTTTGCGCAGGATGGGCATAATTCAAGAACTTGCAATCCCAAGAATATTACCTGTCCAATTCCAAGCAATGAATTGAAATTGTTTGGGGTTAATCTTCTGGAAAAACAAGAACAACCATTGAAAAAGAGTATCAGTCTGGGTAATTTAGATTCCTTAACTGATAGCGATTCTCATCATGTCGACAATGGCTATCTGTCTGATGGAATTATCGGTACAAACAGAGGCAGCAGTAGCAACGAAAGGAAACGAGGTATTTTTTAATCCAATTGATTTTGCTCGCAAGGTGTTTGATATAAGTTCTGACTGACAACTAATGTATCTGAATTTGATTTTACCAGGAAACCCTTGGACGGAGGAAGAACACAGAACTTTTTTGGCTGGTTTGAAGAAACATGGCAAGGGAGATTGGAAAGGTATTTCGAAGAATTTCGTAACAACCAGGACTGCAACACAGGTCGCTAGCCATGCGCAGAAGTACTTTCAGAGAAAGGCTTGTACTGACAAGAAGAGCCGTAGAACTAGTCTTTTTGATATGGAACTTAATGACTTGGTAATTCAACAATTAATCTACTCAAAGATCGTATTCTTGCATTATATTGAATCATAACATGATGATATGTAACTAACTCCTGTTGTCCATTCTATTTTTGTTGTTTTTTTCAGGCTTCCCCAAAATTGCCTCTTTCCAATCAGTCTCAGGTATACATATTCTTGGCCATTGGTTTGTCTCAAATTTTATAATAACACATAGCCCGATGAAGATTTACATTTGTACAGGCTTCCACCTCTTCAGCTTCACCATCAGAGAAGAAGACTACTGAAACCCCAGATAATGTAAGTTTTATTGAGAGAAATAACAGTGTACAAATAATAGTTAGCTTAAACTCAAAAATGGGGATTAAGGGGGTCAAATAGAGACCCAATTGACTTGACTTACTAGATTGTGTAAATTTTGCTGTTCAACTTGATTGGCTAGTTCAATTGAACTTAAAGTTTCTATTTTTCGCTTCAATCAAATCTGAAATTGTGATTCTGTCACTCTTAAGACTAATTTGAGATAAGTTTATGATCAAGTTGAGCCTTTATTCGCTCAATTGAACTCACACTGAACTATAATTGGCATATCTTAATGTTGCAGCATACAACTCCAGCCCAGATTGTGAACCAGTTTCCTCACCCGTGCTTGAAAAATTACGCGGCTTACCATCAAATTGTAGCTTATGCAGTTCCAGTTCCAAATTATACCGGGATCCCAACAAATCCTACAAACGGCAGACCGATCCTACCAAAACCAGCCCCGATTCCCGAGATGATGAATTACGAATATCCAAGGCTAGCCTGCTCTGGCTACTCTTTTATGCCTTACAACCCCGAAACGTTTGCTGCTTATTCGCCTATTCGTGCACATCCTTCTGGTATTCCTATGCCAATTGTGCCCTGTACTACTCCGACTACAGAGAAAGACACTTTGGATTCGGATCAGAAAATTGAGGCATCGCCTGAATCCTCTCAAGAATCTAAGTTATCAACACAGGCTTTGGGGCCCATCAGTGTCCTGTGAAAGATTACTTTTTTTTTATTGGTCAGTGACATAGAAAGACTGAGATTATTGATTGTCTTAGAAGAAATAGTTTTTTTGAAGTAGTTTCCTTCTCCAACTATATGATGTGTACTAAGAGGGAATTTTGGTATCGAGTAAATGCATAAATTGAAATTTTTTGTGTTTTGTTTGTTATGGAAATTTTTAATTGTTTAAATTTATATATGATATGAACAAAATAATTGATATAAAAGATGTAATATTTGGATCTGTTAATGAGGGCTATCTCTATCCATATCAAGATGTATGCCTATTTGATAAGGTACTTAACAAATATAATATACCTGTGGGATAGAAAAAAAAAATTTTATATACAAAAAAATTTAATGCAAATCCAATTAGAGAGAACTGTTGAATCAAATTAGAAGTAGACTAGTAGTGATACACGGTCCTAAATCATCTCATGTCGGAGTAAACAAATAAGATATGGTAAGCAAAAAATAAATATGTTAGTATCATTATTTTTCCAGGAAAAAAAAATATAACAAGAAATACAGAATTTTGAAAAGAACATGTTAGAGCATCAATATCTATTCCACTGTTTCGATTGCCACATACATTGAGATAGACAATCAATTATAAAAAAACTCGTACACAAGATTTTTTATAATCCCATTCTCATATGATGTAGCATATTTAATATTGGACATTATATATTTAATCTTCTATAAATAGACACTCAAATTGAAGATTGTATTATTAATTTTAAAATATTTTAACATTAAGAGAGAGTAATTTAGTAAATGATTTTGTGTTTTTGGTATTGTTTTGAAAATCACATAAACCATCTATTTTAAATCGGTTTTAAATGTCTATTCCACGTGTTATATCATTATAAATTCTTCTTACAACTAAAGATTCTCTTATACACTGTAAACAAATCAAACATGTATGTTGCTAAGGATGATTGTCCGTAGATTTCATTGAACGAAAAAAAAAACAATTAGAAAAAACAGTTGATACAAATGAGAAAGTAGACTAGCAACCGAACAAAACAGACTTGTAAATTAATGGCGAACTGTGTCAGGTCGGAATAAACAAATAAGATATGGAAACCAAAGATTAAAGATTTTTAGCAAAGCAAATCTATATATTGTTTTGTTCATATAATATATTGTATGTGCCAAAAGAGGAAACCGTTGATAATTTCTGTAAGAGACGGAGCACGAATTTATACTTTGGCATTTATTGCATAAATAGATGCATAAGTAGCAAACATTTCACGGTTGTAACATCATCAAAGTAAGTGAGGAACTTATTACTGTTACTGTGAGTTTAAAAGCGTAAACTAGATCATAAATTTATCCCACAATAGTATAAAAGTGACTGTATTACAATTTCAGATTTGATTGAAGCAAAATGCCAAGTTGTATTCTAAATAGAATCTTTAACTTGCCAATCAAGTTATTTAACAGATTTATACTCCAGCTTAGTGGGGATCCCCAAACAAAATCTAGGAATAACTGGGTCCCTATATAATCAAAATTATCAATTTAGCCCCTCAAATCCCCAATAAATCCAAATTTTTATTTTGTGTAGGAACCCACCACGACACTTGAGCCTGTCGTAAACTAACTATTATTTGTTATACACTGTCAATTTCTCCCAGAGGAACTTAAATTATTCATAAGGCTATGTGTTGATATAAAATTTGAGACAAACTAATGGCCAGGAATATGTTCCTGCGACTAAATGAAAGGGGGCAATTTAGGAGAAACCTGAAAAACAACAAACAATAGATAACATGAGTTAGATACATATCATATCGTGAATCAATTTAATGCAAGAAAATGCAATCATCGAGTACATTAATTGTTGAATTACCGAATCATCGAGTTCCATATCAAAAAGACTAGATCTACGGCTCTTCTTATTAGCACAAGCCCTTCTTAGAAAGTACTTCTGACTAGCAACCTGGAAAAAAAATCCTTTGTCTCAAACTTACCCGTTCCCAATTCCATCCATCGTTCAAGTTTTGACAAAGAATAAATGAATAAATAAAAAGAAAAAATTAAATACAAATAAAATATTAAAAAGTAACACTTGTCCGAAACTGAATGAATGACATGACCTAGAAATCCTGATTATTTTCGAGCAACTTGTGTTGCAGTCCTGATTTTTACAAAATTCTTCTAAATACCGTTTCAATCTCCCTTGCCATGTTTCTTCAGACCAGCCAAAAAAGTTCTTGCATCAACACATCTTTTGTCATCAATTTATATTTCAGAATTTAACTTACCTATATCAATACATTCATGTTATTTCATAGTTATTCGGTTTAAGATAATTAATAATATTTGTATTATAAATATCACTATATAAATACAAATATTGTTTTCTTGATTATTGTGTTCTGTTTCGATTTATATTGATAGAAATTTCACTATAACGCATAGTAGAAATTTAATTGTGAGTTTATCGTGTTTTGTTTCTTATTAAAGAAATTATTAAATGTTTCCTCTCGTGGTACAAAAAAATATACCATGAGTATTTGAAAACGTACTTGATTTTTTGCAATTCATCGATCGTCCTCAAATCAACTCACATCCAGATCATATTAGACTTGCAAACTAATGTCGCAATAAACAAATACGCTATGGTAGGCAATAAATGAAGAAAAACAAATTTACTATCATGGAGCGCAGAACCATTTTTACAGGACAAAGAACAATATAACAGGAAATAAAGGACTTTGAATTGCATTACATAATTGACAAAGCAAATCTTTTTAAGCGGTTTACTGTGGAGATAGTCAATAATTTCAAGCATATTCAGATGAAAACTAGGAAGAGCAGCAGCCAGACTTCTGATTAACAGGTTGTCCGCGTATTTGCACTGTTGGGGGCCTTGCATTAGCACCTGCTGGTTGGCTTGCCATCCTGCATTAGTGTACATGTATTTAATCAAAACCCAAACTTAAATTACTCTCGTCAACTCTTACATTGCCGCACCCTCAAAAGACCACCATGTTTAATCATGGCTTGCAATGATCTATGGCTTAATGCATTAGCCCAAAAAATTTATTGCCCCTTGAACTTTCCAAAAGTGCAACGCCTTGCCCCCTGAACGCCATGTGTAAGCTCCTGGTTGGTTTGACTTCTCAAATATGTCATTTTTCTGAGTTTCTCTCCCCCAATCAGAAAGAGCTGACATGTGGCATTTTGGGGAGCAAAGTGCTGCACTTTTTGAAGTTGAGGGAGCTAAAGGGTGACTTTAAAAGTTGAGGGGCCACTAGGTTATTTCGGCAATAGTTCAGGTACCTAAATGCCCAATAATAATAACGCCATGAATATGAAATAACTATATTGGTGGGTTTTAATTCAAGACTTGCCTGTTCTTGATGTCAGCAGCCATGGCCATAAAAGCCTGCTCTACATTAGTAGCACTTTTTGCACTTGTCTCCATGAATGGAATGCCAATTTCATCAGCAAATGCCTTTTAGTACAAGACAAAGGGGATCACAATCACATAAATTTTCAATAGCCGAAATCAACACAATATGCTAGGTGATTATTGAAGAGACTATTAGTTTACCTTGGCTGTCTCATAAGAAACAACTTTGTTAGCAGTGAGATCAGATTTATTCCCAACTAGAAGCTTGTTCACATTATCGCTTGCATAACGATCAATTTCATTCAACCATTGCTTAACATTGTTGAAACTCTCTTGGTCTGTCACATCATAAACTATCTGCAATATTTGACAGAATTAGCATGCATAATCAAGAAACCACTTGGGCATTGCCATAAATATTAACAAAATTATAAATCTCACTATAATGCCATGAGCTCCACGGTAGTAACTACTAGTGATTGTCCTAAATCGTTCTTGTCCTGCGGTATCCCACTAGAGAATAAAAAAGGGGGAGAAAATCAGTCATTAATCACTAGAATGATCTAACAATAAATTTGCGATAACTCTGATAACCATTCACTTATGCAATTATCAGAAAACTAAAAAAACACCCTTGTTTCATTATTTTTAAGTGAAGACAATACGCATATGGCCTAGAGGCTAGAGCATACAAAGCAAGCTTGAAACATAACCAAATCAGACAAATCCTAAGAAAATAACACACTGAAGTTAAAGAAATTGGCAATATACAAGAAGGCAGTAAGAGCAAAACAACACAAGGAGACCACAAAATATGGATTAATGCTACTGATTCTTTGCCAACAGAGTCCATGTATTTGACTAGATAACCACAGTCCACATGACATTATGTATAACTGCATCATGAAGAGGTAGGGAATAAAAGGTCTCTGAAAGAAAAGAGAACAGATAATCTTACAATTTGAAGTTTAATGGTCTTCCCATCTTGTTCCACAGTGCGAATTTTCTATAGAATAAAGTATCAGATAAAAATATCAAAAATCTGTTTACATCAGAAAATCAATTTTCCGAGTCAACAACTCCCAAATGCTTACAAAGTCAACTCCAATTGTGCTGATGTAACTGTCCAGATACGAATCATCCTGTTTAGCACAAACAAGAGTCAAATTTAGCACAAATCTTCTGCCCACAACCACATTACAGATTTACAGCAGAAACAAAAGTCTTATGGAGCAATGTATATATATCACAACTACACAAGTTTCCACGAATACAAAGTTAATCAAATGAATAGTAAGCATTTTCTCCCATTTTATGAACTTAGCACTGTATTACAACTACACAAGTTTCCATGAATACAAAGTTAATCAAAAGAATAGTAAGCTTTTTCTCCCATTTTATGAACTTAGCACTCATTTCCTCCAGAACATATACTTTTAAAGCATTTAGTAATCGAAACCTCACATTTACTTTTCAGATGATAGGTTTACTTTTTGTTGCTCGCTTCAAAATAGTTTTACACACAAATCAGAATGGAACAAAATATAGTAACATAATTGTATTCAACAACAATGTTCTGCCTATTTTTTAACTTCAACAGATAGATATCATTTGAATTTCAGTAGCTTAAAGCTATCAATTAGCTTTCACCACTTAACAGCTGATAAACAAGCCAACATTCAGTTGGCACAACAGAGGTAAAGGAGTTTAAGTTAATTCACTCGTCTGGTAACCAAAATTACATAGAGAAGTTAAGAACAGGCTGTTATCCTTCACTCTTTCATTTCAAACAATACACCAGGAGAAAAGTTTTTTGATAAAAGTTAAGTTAGCTTACCGCAAACCTCAGAAGAAGACATGATTTGCCAACTCCCGAATCTCCGATCAGCAAAAGCTTGAACAGATAATCACTGAACAGAAAAAAATAGATAAAAATAACAATTATGATACAAAAAAAGGCCAAAAGGAAAAGCCACAAAAATCTGATCAGGAATCTACACCAAACCTAACTTTCTGATCTATAAAACATATTCAAAATTAAAGTAAACAGTCAGATTTCAGGTGAAATTATAGCAAAACTAGAATTCAGCCATACCCGTGCAAATTATTAAACTCAATAACAAAAGCGGTAATACTTAGCAAGCAATAGATCCAACACGAATACGAAACAGAAAAACTAATTTGATCGACAAATCAATTACAGCACAAACCAAACGCAGATCTCGATATATTAAACGTGTAATTGAGAATAGAAAGTAAGATCTAAGGGACTTACTACTCAGGATTCATGACGGAGAATAAGACCGGGATCGGTCCGGTCAAGGCGGAAGCTGAGGAGAATTTACCGGTAAAAGGTAGGAGGAGAAGAGCGAGAGAGCGAAGGGACGATAAAAAGGGGATTTTTTCTTAATGCGGAGATAAACGAAGTGGAAGAAGAAAGGAAAGTAAAGAATTTGATGGAGCCGACAAATTCGGATTTGTGTTGCGTTTCTAAATCTGGACCGTCCAGATCCGGCCTTATTTTACACTAGTTCATCGAAATGCCGTGGTGGCTGGCTCTTTTTTTTCATTTCTTATTTTCTAATCAAATTCAAAACAACCAAGTACAATTAAAATGAATTATATAACAGGAATATTTAAAAAAAGTCTAATTGATAGTTTATACCTAAATTTGGTTCTGAAGCCAAATGATCTTAAATTTTAAGAAACGTCTTGTTATCTCTTAAATTTGTCACAAATGCATAATATAGAGGTGTTTCTCCAAACTTATGACTTGTAACTTATAACTTGAAAGTGTTTTTTTAATTTTTAAGGAGTTTTAAAATAAGTAGTTAAGTGTTTCTGTAAAATGATTTTTAAATCATCAAAAGTGTTTCTATAAGGGCCACTTTACACAACCTCGCAAAAGCTCAAAATCGACATAACACAACACAAAGGGTATGTTTAGAAAGGTTTATTTTGAAAGAATTAAATTTAATTAAATTCACTTTGTCAAGTTCTCTTGTTTGGAACCAAACAAATATTGATAGAATTCAAATCATGCAAGACATGATTTGAATTCTTGTGAATACAAGGAATAGAAATCTTTGAAAAAGTTGCAAGATTTCAAAGGGAATTCATTTAAGTTATGTCTTTGAATATTATTTTCACCATTTTATTTTCTAATTTGCTTTTAATTGAAGGAGTCAAAATATTTGTATAAATTATTTTGAAAAATGTTAAATAAATTGGTTAACAATCAATTGAATTCTTTAATTTAAATGAAGTTTTTCAACAAAGAAATTTGTTTTATAATTCAATTCAATTCAATTATTTTCATTTTCTTATGGGATTTGTGCATCCATCAAAAAGCTTGTCACCAACAAATAACAAGTCCAATAAGTCAAAAACTGCATATTGTGAAAGCATATCAGGTTTAATGAAATGAACAAAAATAAAGCACGCAAAATTTTGGGGATTTGGGAGGGATTGGATTTGAGAATTCCAATATATATATATATATATATATATATATATATATATATATATATATATATATATATATATATATATATATATATATATATATATATAAACATTCATCATTTCTATTTAACTTCATCACATTTTATTTTTTTCAATTTCTGTTTTCTTTTTATTCATATTTATTAATATATCAATTTTTCAAATAAGCTTTCCTTGAAATAATATTACTTTATTATCATCATACTCAATTTTTACTCATAAATATTAACAAAAAAATCAACATATAATATTATTATATTAATTTCCTAAAATAGAAATCCTTGTAGATAAGAAATATTTCATTTTAAAGGATACCGTATGAAAATTGTTGGGTTGTCATATTCCCTATTTTCATTCCTAATTCTACCAAATTCCATATTACAGGGAATAGTTGAATTTACCCTTACAATGCACCACCTAGTTTTACTTTGTAAGCTGCCCATTGAAAATACTAAGATATCGAGAATTGAAAAAATGTAGTGTCAAAAGTGGATGAGATTTCTGTTTGCGCCATGGATGGACGGACTCAGCTCTCGCTCATGTCATGGCACGAACGGAAATCCTGTCCGCCCATGCCATGGCACTGATAAAATCCCTTCCGCTTCTACTAGTATATGGATGATGGTTTTGTTCACCTGTGCATAATCGATTTTTTTCTAATATTTCTCATTTTCTAATAGAAAAAATTGTTACTATATTGATTTTTTTAACATCTTTGTTCACCCATAATGCTTCAATGCAAGAAAAAACATATAAAAATCAAATAGTTTTAAGCAAAAATTGAGAATTTAGATGTTTAAAGGAGGGAGTTAATGCGGGCGACATGTAGAAATTTTAAAAAATAACTTCTCGTGCATGTTGATGAGATTTAAATGACTCAATACATACTTAAGCAATAGCTGACGATTACACTTTTACCAAGTTTAGGACCTGATAGAGACTTTTCAAAGTTGAAGGTGACAAGTGATGAAAGGTGACAAGTTTTAGGGCATGAGTATGTGTTTGACTGATTTAAATTATTACATGTAACATAACAGTACCCGTGCATGTTCGCATCATATTATTCTCATATAAATACTCATGTAAGAAATATTGTTCAAATAATGAAGTATATGAGAGGATTTGGACATGTTCATGGGTTGGAGTACCCGTATGACGATGATTGATTGCATAATTGGAATCGAAATAACTCACGGATAATAATTGAGCTTTCGATCTCCGTCACTGCCAACCTGATTGTGTAACAATTGAAACACATCTCCGTCGATTCAATTAAAGAGCTACCTACTAAATTTGCGTTCTAGAACCAATAGCCAAAATCAAAATCTCTGTTAAGTTTAAGGACAAACAAAGAAAGGTGTGAGAAGAAAGGAAGAAATACAAACTAATTTGTTAAAAGAAGGAAATGTAAAAGGAAAATCAGTTAAAATTATAATAAGATTTGACGTATTAAAAAACGCCCTAAAAATTATTGTTTAAAAAGGGAATTTATGAGAGAGAGATACCAAGATAGGTGAAGGGCCCAAACGAGAAAAGGCCTAAATAAAATTCCATGCCGGCCCACGTAAAACTCCAAACCCAGACTAATAAAATTCTATTAAGTCCTACATTAAATGTACATAACAGTAGATAAAAATACCAAATTATGATGATCTTTACTGCAACAAATGACTGCAAGGTGTAATTACTTGATAAGTAACAATTAAGAAATAAAAATAAAAACTCTAGATGCTTATGTATAAACTCCAAGTTCTATAAAAATAAAAACTCTATATGCTTATATATAAACTCCAAGTTCTCTCTGCTATTCTTCTTACGTCGGAAGATCTTCTAGAGAGTATCAAATAAATATAATCCCATCTGAGGTAGTGGGATCTTATCTATCGATCTATTTATCCCTGTTTCATAGATTAATTTAAATTGTTTCTTCATTGAAGTGAGGGGTTTGTTTGATCTGATAAGGGTTTTGGGCGTTTTTTCATAAAATCAGGGGATAGTATTCCTATTTGAAGAGGCAGTAAAAGTTGATAGAAGAGGTAGATATGAGTTGATGCACTGTTTTATTATAATTTTTTGGGAGTGATTCATCCTTCTCGAACGCAGCATACAAGTCCTCATTGTACTGCGCTCTCCAAGTGTGCTTGTTTGCCCTTCTTCCTTACCATGGAAAAGATCTTCTTTCTAAAGAGATTCATCCTCTATTTGAAACAAGGGGCACTTCTGGTTCTTTCGATGTTTGAAACAATTTTATCTTCTCCATATTACTAGATCTCTAGAGTTTATAAAATCGTAGAGTTTCTTTCAAGAATTATGACGCAATTTATCAATTATATTCATTGTGGGATTTGATTCCAAAAATCTGCATTTCTTTGATTCTTTAAAAATGATGCCATTAGAGTTTAATTTATATTAATAGAAAAACACAACATTTTACATTAGTTTTTTTATAAATATTTTATATTGATCCATTTAACTAATATTTATAGCACATTCATGAAAGCATGTCTTTTCACATGAAAATTATATCCCTTATATGAATACTTTGGTGCATAACATATGTTATAATCGAACTAATGATATTAGTTTTAATTAAACTTTAATTTATTGTATAATTTTTTTATCAAAATGTTATTGCATTTCAGTAATTAGTGATAACCGGATGTCATCTTTGTCAACTCCGTTCTTCGTGGGGTCTTCGGGTTCTTCGAGATCCTTCGTGCTCCGTTGAGGTTTCAGGCGAGTACCTACAAAACAAGGCTTGGCCGGGGTTCCGGCAAAGCCCCTCCGATGCTTAAGTCAGTTCTTAAGATGAAGGAGAAAAGAGAGATTTGTTATCTGAAGTTAAGTTACCTTATGGAGGACATTGGTTCCTCTTTTATAGATAGAAAATAATGATGATGGTAGCAAGTAAGCCTAGATATAGGCATAGGCTTAGGGCGGCCTAGCTAGGATTAGACTTAGGAGTATGGGTTTAGGTGTAGGCTTATCTTGATATCAGGAGTCCCCCCCTTTCGGTCATTGAGGCTCTTTTGGGCCGAAGCTGGTGACGTTTACATCCACATTGCCAATGAAGTCATTTTGTTTATTGAGGTTGTGATTTCACGTTGTGCACTTGCGAGTTTAATACATGATAGTACCTGATAACTATGTCGAGGGGACCACTAGGGATCGCGGCCTGTGGGCTGTGATGCTTTAATTTCAAAGCATAAAAGCGCCGATGGGACCACTAGGGATCACGGCCTGCGGGCAGTAGGAGCTTCAAGGGGATCACTAGGGGTCGCGGCCTGCGGGTTGTGATGCTTTAATTTCAAGGCATAAGAGCACCGAGGGGATCTCTAGAGATCTGACCTTGCGGGCTGTTAAACTTGCTCTAATTTCCAAACATAAGAGCGCCGAGTGGATCATTAGGGATCTGATCCCGCGGGCTGTTGAACTTGCTTTAATTTCAAAGCATAAGAGCACCGAGGGGATCGCTGGAGATCTGACCTTGCGGGCTGATGAACTTGCTTTAATTTCAAAGCATAAGAGCGTCGAGGGGATAGTTAGGGATCTGACTCTGCGAGCTTGAGAGACAGTGAATGTTTTCTTCAATCTCAGGGAAGGAATGGAGAATGCCTCGCCTTCCACCTTTGAAGGTGACCGGATGCTTTCTTCAGCCGTCAAGGAGCAAGTAGGCTTGGAGATTTTCATGAACCTTTACCGTTGAGTCTTATCGGTTGGCATGATTTGTGTAGCTTTCATTTCCATTGGCATGATTCGGGGGATCTCAGATGCCTAATTGTGGTAGTCTCTTCCTCACTCCACCATTGAATGTAATGTGGGGATTCATTTTTAATATGCCACTTGTCTTGGGTGGAATGCCTCGTCGAAAGCAAGCTGATTTTTACAAGTGTTCGGTTCTTCTTTTTCCTCTCTCCATGTGTATAATATTCTCGCACCACAAATAAACATAACTCGAGTGGTCATTTATGAGCACAAGTAAGAAAGTACACTTTACACATGCATTAAATAACTGTTAGTCTCAAATTTCTTAAGCAATGCGCAAGATAGAAAGACATAGATGCGCTGCTGCATTAGGGCAAGTTATGGTGTATAATAATTTTTTTTGTATTAACTTGATTGTATTAGGGCAATAAATGATAAGCCTTTATTGTTTCTCCCAGGTGTGTCCAACTTTCCATGGCATTCATATGCATAGTAATGGGAAATGTTATAAGACAGAATTAATGGGCCCGTGCATAGTAGTGCTTGGCACCTTCAATTATCAATCCTGTAAACATCAATCTCTTTTGGACTAAAGCCAATTAATTAAAGACTTAAATAATAACATATAAAGCCATGATGCAATTATGTTTGGATGGGAATATGCCCATTGATGCCGAATCACTTTTATATTGCATATCTTATAAAATTGGTCTCCAGGCTCTGCCATGGCTGCTACCACTTTAACTACAATAAGTAGAGAGTAGAGTATTCTATACTCATACCCATAAAGGTAAAATGTGGAAATTTATTCACAATGGGACTACACCATCAGTACTGATACATGTGGGTGAAATGAGCACAAAAAGTGAGTAGGCTCCCTTGAGCTAAAAAATGAATGATGATAATGGACATGTAGATGTGCTTGGCATATAATTCATGATATAAAATAATTAAAAGGAATACAGGATATGTTTAATCTGTATGATTTCGTATCCTAAAAACTAAAAATGCTTCTCCACTGACATAGAATAAGCCAATGATTGCCAACTTGCTGTGTAAATAAATTACCAACATGACAAAGTCCAAAACCAACTGTTGATCATGCAAGAAAACAGGTACTGTATTTCATCACTTGTTAATTAGGCATCGAGGTAATTAATTTCTAAAATTTCTCATGCTACTGCAACAATATAGAATCAGACAGAGAAAATAATTCTAATGTGAGATTGTTTTACTTGCCTTGTTGGTGTTCAAATTGAACTGTCATTTGAGAAGGTTTTTGTATTTGCTCTGCTTGCATCACCATGACTCCTGGGTGGCTCTTTGAATTGTTCAAAATGAGCCTTCGCCAAGAGCGGCTTCGCAGGAGCGCATAGTGATTAACCGAAGCTAAAAGCGATAGCTGAAGCTCGAAGTGGTGAGCCGGAAAGGCCGTAGCGGCATCCGAAGCTTGAAGTAACCAAGGCTTATAATGTCCAGTTTGCATTGAAGTCGAAGCTTTTGTCAGTCAGTGACTCGACAGAGGTAGCTAGATTGGTGGAGGTCGAAGCTCTGCCGGTCAATGATTGTCGAGGCCGAAACTCGAAAGGGGTGGCAGAATTAGAGGAGTTTTTAAAAGGTAATTCATAAATGTAAGGCACAAATCTTTTGAGAATTGATTCAATTATCAATTCGTAAGTGGGAAAGATAATGGGAATTGACCGTGCAAATGTTTACCGAACTGATAGACGGCCCAAAGTTGGAGGACGGCAGAAGTTGGGTGATGGCCGAACCAAAGTAGTGGCGGCCAAAGGTTGGGAGGTTGGGCTTGTTAAGGCCGAAACCACAAAGACCGGAGCTGCTTCACCGAGGCCAGAAGCAAGTGGACCGGAGCTGCGGAGGTTGGGCTCGTTGAGGCCGAGCCTACGAAGACCGGAGATGCTTCACCGAGGCCAGAAGCAAGCGGACCTAAGCCGAGGCCAGCTAGCTGTCAATGTAGCAGCCAGAAGCAAGCGGACCGGGTTGGTTTCACCGAGGCTAAAAGATCGGAGTTGCTTCACCGAGGCCAAAAGCAAGCGGATCGGGGTTGGTTTCACCGAGGCCAGAAGATCGGGGCTACTTCACCGAGGCCAGAAGCAAGCAAACCGGGTTGGTTTCACCGAGGCCAGTTGGCTGTCAATGTAGCGGCCGGTGCCTCGGTGGTTGGTGCTTGAGTTAGGCCGGATTGATGACAAAATTGGGACTTGGATGAAGCTGGAACTGTGGAGGCGCCTTACTGAAGATAAAACCGAACTTGCACGGAGATCGGAGCTTGTGGAGGTGTTGAGTTGTGGAGGTCGCCGAAGCTTGGAGAGGACGTCGGCTTTCCCCTTACGTTTCCCCTCCCTTCTTTTTAATTAACCCTCTGATTTTTTTACTTTCTTTTCTTTTCTTTATCTGATTGACCTCCTGAGTATTGTTTATGAAACCACTATGGATGACGAGCCAGTAGCTGGGGCTGTGGCATCCATTTTAGTTGTTGTTGAAGTTCATTGGGACTAAAATTGCCGAAGCTAAGTGCCGATCGGCCATGCCGAAGCTGAGGGGGTCCCGTCGAAGCTCGAATGGTTCATGCCGAATGTGTATAAGAGCCGAAGCTCGCATGGGTTACGCTGAATGTGTATAACCGTTGAGGCTCAAATGGATCACGTCGAAAGCATATAAACACAGAAGCTCGTATGGGTCACGCCGAATGCGCGAAATCGTCGAAGCCTAGATGGGTACCGCCGAACCCGCGGAAATGTCGAAGATTAAATGGGTGCCGCCGAACGTGTATATACGCCGAGGCACTAATGTATCACGTCGAACGCGTATATACGCTGAAAGCGCGAAACCGCCGAGTCTTGATCGGGTGACGCCGAATGCGCGAAGTCGCCGAAGCTTGGATGCGTATTGCCGAAGCTTTGATGGGTACTGCCGAACCCACGAAAACGCCGAAACTTGAATGGGTACCGCCGAACTCGCGAAAACGCCGAAGCTTGAATGCGTAACGCCGAACGCGCTGAACCGCCGAAGCTTGAATGAGTGACGCCGAAAACGTCGAATCGGCGAAGCTAAGTGGGTACCGCCGAACTCGCGGAAACGCCGAATCTTGAATGGGTCATGCCGAACGTTGAATGGGTGACGTCGAATGTGTATAAACGCCGAAGCTAATGGGTTACGTCGAATGCGTATAGACGGCGAAGCTTAAATGGGTTACGCGGAATGCATAGACGCCGAAGCTTAAATGGGTCACGCCGAAGCTTGAATGGATCACGCCGAACGCGCGACCTTGAAATGGGCGTTGACGAAAAAGCCAACAACTGTGCTCCTATCTTCATTATTAGAATTGAATAATGCGATTGTGTTACCTTTTTCATTTTGATTTCTTTCCTCCAACTTCTTTTCTTTAAGAAGCCCTCTACTTTCACGAATTTGAGTTAATTGACCCTTCTTTCTCTTCCCTTTTCTTTCTTGTTGAGCTTAAAAGCTTGGATTTGGAAAGTTCGTCAGATCTGAAATATTTGAGAGGGGACGCTCGAGTCGACCCACGCTCATCGCATTAATTTGATACCCGGATGACATCTTTGTCAACTCCGTTCTTCGTGGGGTCTTCGGGTTCTTCGAGATCTTTCGTTCTCTGTTGAGGTTCCCGACGAGTATCTACAAAATAAGGCTTGGTCGGGGTTCCAGCAAAGCCCCTCCGATACTTAAGTCAGTTCTTAAGATGGAAGAGAAAAGAGAGATTTGTTATCTGAAGTTAAGTTACCTTATGGAGGAGATTAGTTCCTCTTTTATAGATAGGAAGTAATGATGATGGTAACAAATTAGCCTAGATATAGGCATAGGTTTAGGGCGGCCTAGATAGGAGTAGGTTTAGGGGTATGGGTTTAGGTGTAGGCTTATCTTGATATCAATTGGTTATAGTTATAGATTCATAATTCATAATTCATAATTCATACGAAAAACAACTTAAACGAAAAACAAATTGTTAGGTTAAGTTTCAACAACATTAGTTTAAGTTTCCAGATTCACCTAAATAACAAAACTAATCAAAAAATTAATCACAAATGACCATGTTAGAGAACTAAATTCAGTTGTTGGGTACGCAGTAGTTGAATTTTAACGACGTAATGATTAATATATCCACAAGTATCTGGATCGATTGCCACGTGTATGCGCCGACACAATGTATGCAAGCAATACGCGGATTACATAAATCTAAAATAATCCTGAACGCACTCTATCAAATATCAAAAGTCTTCTTAATCTTCCTTCTAAAATGGTTTCGGTTCAGACAAACACACGCCCCCATATTCAACCAGTGACACAGCTGTCTACCATTAATTTCTTCGATCTATCAGTCTTCCGGTGGAATTAGGATCATCTAACAGTAAATTCGAACTCCTGAGGTTACAAGGAAGCCGGCGGTATAACTCGCTTCTCAATTAGACGAGTACGAGTTTTTTCCGGCGGCGGATCCCGGCGACGCTTACTGTTTTCGTTGAGGTACACGATGTGCTTCGAATCGATACTGAATTGCGTATATTTCAAACTACGGAGATTATTAGAACTCGATTGCGTTTATTTTTCAATGCAGATTGAGATCGGCGTTTGAATCCAACGGTCAATATGGCTCCAAGCACGATGCGGAAAGCAATCGGCACCGTCAAGGATCAAACCAGCATTGGCATAGCGAAGATAGCCAGCAACATGGCACCGGAGCTAGAGGTGGCGAT
>CATIWQ010601538.1:0-18485 GCA_949673415.1 Euphorbia schlechtendalii
AGGGACTTTTTCAACCGTCTGAGGCTTGAGTGATCGTCTAATATTTACCTAATTCCATCTCTGAAATTTATGGCCTCTGGGACTTTATAGATCCTCTGATGACTTCATGTTCTCCAGATGATGCTTCATTCTGAGGCTTTCATCTGAACTCAGAACTTACAAAACTTATTATCCTTTGAAAACCAACAATTATAATTCATACAAGAGAGAATATATAAGCTATCATGGGAGCTTATAATTGTATGTGCATGTTATTCTTTTACGGAATTAAATTATGAGATTATAAGACGGCTTAACTGAGAAAATGTGATAAGTATATAATATAATTGAACTAAGAGCAAAATAATAATTTCACATCAAATAGTTTTATATTTATATCATCACTTCTTCTTTCTCCTGCGTATTATCATCCTCATTTCTTCATACCTTTTCTCCCTTTCACCATTTTTCTTTACAAATTCCATAACCTTAAAAACTTCCTATTTCTTCGTTTCGACTTCGAATTCTTGTTAGAAATCGATTTCTAAGCCATCTATCATCATCAATTTCAGTAAATCAAGGCTAGGAGAAGAGAATTTCAGATTCTAAGTTCTTGATGAATAGTAAACCGAATCGGGGGTAAGTGAAATTAAGGTTTCATTATTATAGATTATGGTAGATTAAGCATATTTAAGATATTTGAATGTATATTTAAGTAGTATTTTGATAGAATGAATTATGATTATTGTAGATGAAGCTAATATAAACAGATCAAAGTGGAAAGAGGTGGAAAAAGACTATTAAAGAGCTTAAAAGAGGTTTGTGTATACTAATTTCAAATTTTCGGTTTTGCTGGAAAATTTTTAGATTGTACCTCTATTTTTGTTTTAATGTTTTCTCATGTTATACTACTATGATTTAAGCGATTCTTGACTCTATTGATATTAGAAGAAACTGAATTTTATATGTTCAGAAAAAACTTTTGTGAGTTTCGGTTTTCTTCTGCATGAAATTTTCATTTGAAGTTGAATCATGAAATCTGTTTTTGGGAGTTTTTCAGTTTGCACACTGTTCAGTGTTTTGAGTATAACTTGATCTATATTGATTGGATTTCTGTAATTTTTGTGTCATTGAAAAGTTGAGACATATGGTTAAATATTTTAAGAATTAACTTTTTCGATTTGAAGACGTTTTAATAGAAAAAATGCAGAGGAAGTCAGGTTAAGATATCTGGAAATTTCTGAAAACATGAATTCTAATTTTAATGTGTTTAATTGAATTGATTGTGTAAAAATTAAGGATTTATGTTCCTTAATTACTGAATTTGGTTTGATTTATGTTTGATAACTTTTACTAGAATTTATAAGTATTTTTTGTGTAATTGTTACCCTTAGTAAACGAGTAGAAAAAATGGATTCGGATAGATTAGCGCCAAAAAAAGAGGTACAGTACTGTACAAACAATTGGAGCTTTGTCTCCAGGCTTAACCGATATTGTGATATTAATTATATTGTTATTGATATGGAAGCTTCGGCTTTAATATATTGATATTGTGAAGAATTGATATTGAAGCTTCGATTTCGGGCTTGTCCTCTCCCGTACCTACTACCGTTATTCACTTCCTAGTTTACTTTGGGCAAACATGAATCTAAATTTGAATAATTTAATATAATTATTATTATAGTTAATTGAGATTTATAAAATTGGTTTTGTGTTTTTCCATCTACAATTTATCATATGAAAATTGGTTTAGTTTTATATTTATAACTTTATTTTTATATACTTTATTTTATAAAGAAATATAAGTATTTTATTTGATAGCATTTTTAAGTTGAAATTAGTGTACACCACCAAGCAAATTGCTTAGCATGTAGTTGTTTTCTACACGCAGATTCAGAAGCTCTGTAGATAGTGTGGACCGAAGTGATATAAGTGGATCAGCTTGAAGAATTCAAAAAGGAAAAGATTCAAGGTGGATAAAAAAATTCATCTTTGGATTATAAAATTATGGCATGTACTAGTTAGTGTGAGGAGTGAGAATTTTATTTCGATAATATCTGGAGTTATAACTACTATAGGTATTTATATATTTTAGGCTTTTGGGGTTTTCGTATATGAATATTGAAAGTCAATTTGTATAAGTATTAATGTAAAATATGATAAATTGATAAGTTACTGATAGTTACTGTTACCGTGACACTCCCGATCAGGGTGTGTTACAATTGCACCCAGAATTCTCAAATACAAATCGAGTCATTTAAAAGAACGCATGCATGTGCAACATTTTTCTTCAATTTGCCAGAGGCATTGTAATGTAATCTTTCAAAAAATTTTCACTTTTCAATAAAAAAAATATGCCTCATATTAAATTGGAGGTGATAGTTGAATAAATACAAATCATGAAAAAATAAAAATTAATGACTAAATAGAATATTAATAGTGTATTACGGTAAATAATAGAAAGACTAAATTATTTAGAGTTGAGGGACGAAAATATAACACTCACAAAAAATGTGTCAAACTATTATTAAATGTCATATATTGATAATTAGTGTGAACATATTAAGACATGATGATTCTATCTTATTACTGTTTTATTTTTTAATTTTTATGATTGCATTTACATTTACTTCAATGATAAATATCTTGGTTTAATAATTAAAATCGAATTATGATATTTAGAAGTTTCATGTTCGGGTCTTTAAGACTTTAACCCATTACAACATATTTTATCACAATCTTCACCCCATTACCACCACTTTCTTCACCTGCTACGTCATCACTATCACTACCTCCTTCTCCACTCTACTGCCATCACCACTTCCTCCACCATTCCACCGCCACCACTTTCTCCACATCGCTATTGCCGCTGCCCTACCACCACTTCCTCCACCCTGCTACCACCACCACTTCATTTATCCCGCCGCCGCCACCATTTTGTTATAGTCACCACCACACCTCCACCATTATTACCACCACTTCTCTCCACTCCACCCCCTGCCTCCACCACTACTAACTTACTACCGCCACCACCACAGCTCCAACACGGCACCACCATCACTTTTTCCACCCCACCACCACAACTTCCTCCAATGCCACTGTCATCACCACATTCATCTCCTACATGTACAATTGTTTTTGAAAAATATTTTCCAGAAATGCAAACAAACATAAGAAAATATTTTATAGTAATGTAACCAAACATCGAAAAATATTTTATTTCCTGCATAATATTTTCTCTTCCACGACATTATCCCTTATACATTATTTTCATACAAACGAACAGAACCTTAATAACAATAAATAAAGCTTAAAGTCAATGTCGCTTTATGGCAATGCTCCAATAATTCAATAGTAGGAGAAGAAAAGGCCTAAGCTTGATGGTGATATAAGGTTTTTTACAAGCATGATTCTCGTTTTTTTTACTGTTTGTTCTAGTTATTACAAATATACAAAAGATCGTATCCCTTTCAGTAATATTAAAAAAAACCAACCCATCATTTAAAATATTCTAAAAAAATAGATATGAGTAGCTAGCTAAAGGGATGTATACTTGGAAATTAAGATCCAACAAAAATATCTCATTAGTTTTATACCTGATGTAACTCAAGTTGTTAAATAAAGTAATTCCGAGCCAATATGAAAAGAGATAGGAAATCCGCAACTTGCTAATTTTCTTAATTTTCATTTAAGTCCTTTTTGTTTTGTTATCACCCATTTATTAAATGAGTAAATTGCTAGCATCTCAACAAATTAGTTCAACATGATACTAATTTTATATATACTTTAATCAGCACATATCCATTTAAAATACCCATTTGAATTTGTTTATTTAATATGTCAAATCACTTTGTGATTAGTAAATATGAGTGACAAAGATTTATAAACCCAAATTTTGGATTTTGTACATAAAATAAGTTATTATACACTTTAGTGCAGAGGGTGTGTGATATAATAGTAATTAAGATGCTCTAATTTGAGTCCGCCATACAGAAGTCGATATGTCCGAGTGGTTAAGGAGACAGACTTGAAATCTGTTGGGCTTCGCCCGCGCAGGTTCGAACCCTGCTGTCGACGATTTTGTCAAAAGCCTTTGCTTTTGTGCTCATGTAGAGATCTATAATGTTGTTTTGGACTTCGATAATCGGCCCAAATCGGAATTCCTTACAGGGCCCAAATTTCTTCCGAAATCCAATAATTGGCTACAAGTTGTCAGAGGCCACTTCGATTAGAATTTAGATTCTTCCTACCATTTAAAGCAGTCTCCACTTACTTAAACATTGTACGAGTATTTTTGCTCATTTTAGGGCATGTTTGTTTCGATCTTTCGTACTATTTAATTAAGAATTGTTTAATTTGTATTTTTAAAATGAAATCTCATACTTATTAGAAAAGCTTGAAAATTATGTTTCTTTTAAAAAAAAGTAATTTGAGAATGCACAATTAAACTGATCCTTAGAAGGTTTGAGGATCAATAATTCTATGTAATTCAATAAAAATGTTAATGTTCCAAACAATGACATGTATTTTACTTTTTTCCGTATTGTTAGACGAACGTTTAATGTACTAAAATTAAATAAGTCATACACCAAATAAATAAATATTGAAAAATATATAAATATATCAGATATGTAAAAATGAATACCAACAAATAAATTACTTTAATAGGTTGGAAACTATAAAAATATTATTTAAATCCAGTTTTTGAGAACATTCCTAGAAAGATACATTATGGACAAGATTGATCACTAACTTCGTTCATTTTTATAGTGATGATGATTTTCTCCACCAATTAGATTCTTATCCTCTTTGTCGATGGGCTTCTTTTGTTCAATATGGTTCAATTTTCAAGTTTAAGTAAATTTTTATGTTCCGGAGTTTCGGACCACAATTTTTGTGTATGCTAGTTACTAGTAACCTAGCTATTAGTATATCAAAACAATCATATTTAACCAAATATTTCTCTAATATTAATTGTATTTGATTTAAGATACCCAATTAAACAAGTTATCAAACTATTTTTCCTTATCTTGGGATGCTCATTAGTGATGCTCTAACCAAACCATAAGCAAAGGCAAGACTAGTGTAGATGGAGATGCACTCCATACCATTGGCCAAGGCGGTTGCTTCCCTTAGAAGATGATGTCATCTTAGCTAGGTATCTAGCCGTGGCCTTCATTAAAAAATTTTGGGTACACTAAGGCAATGAGCCAATGACTAATACAAAGTCTATAAGAGGATTAAAATTGAGTCGAAGAAATATGCATAACAAAGGAGATATAGAAGTTTTGATTTCGTTACCACTTCCTTTTTTTAAATTTCAAAATGAACTCTAAAGTGAATTTTGAATAAAATCAGGATGTAAAGATAATTTTGGATCATGTGGTATAACTAATTTGTCCATTTGTTTCACATTTTATCCATTTATTTCTTGTGTCATGTAGATTGTTACATTTTTTTTATTTTTGTGCTATACATTTGTTATTTATTTGATCCATGTGATATGCAATTAGTTAGTATTTTGAACCTTATATATTAAAAATTATTTTAGCAAAATATCACATAATATGTACTAAAGGGATAAAAAAAAAACAAATCAAATATCACAATGTTCAATTGGTTAAGACGTATACCAGAGGAATCAATTGAGTAAATTTATCACACCACATGATTCAAACAGGTTTTTACGCAAAAGACCAAGATTTATTATACATCTTCCAATAAAACTTCTATCACTACCTCACAACCTATATCTCTTTAACTTGATTTTTAATTCATTTTAAAGAATACATACCATCAACTAAAATAACTCATTCAATTCAACATGGGAGTTAAAGTTATGAACTCTGATTTTTCTTGTAACGGGCAAATTGCCTTCATTTTTTGTTTTTTTTCCACCTTCGCTGAAAGCCTATTTAATGTTTAAAAATATCACCAATGACTTGGAGCTTTTAATTGGTGAAATTCTGAATAGTAGGCCTCAAAAGTTGAAAAGATAGAGAATTTAAAAATCTAGAATTGGATTATAAGTAACTGATGGCCTGTAATTATTGGTCGATCACTCGTTAAATACCCACTTTGGCAATGATGTGACACATAAAACGGTAAATAATACCATTATATAATCAAAAGCTTAAGGTAGGTGGAGTGCTGATGGAGGAAATGAAATCCCTAACAAATGCTACACACCAGGAATCTCCTTCTTATAAGCATGCTATTGCAACCTGTCTTTTGTAATTGTCTGTCATTGAGTAATGAGATTGGAATGTATTTCGAGTAATTTATCACTATATTGAAATAATCGATCATAAGAACATGTTCAAGCCCAATCCAATCTACATCAATAATATAGTTAAAACTTCATTCCCAAACACAATTTTAACCTGCCCATCCAATGATTATCTATTTCTAAATATAAATTTATATTATTTAAAATTTAATAATATAAATAAATACATATATTTTGGACGAGCTGAGTTTGGGTTTTATAAAAAAAATAACACAATTTCGACCAACTACATTTTCAGGGAGCCAGATTTTGTATTTAAATTTTAACCACAAAAACCAGAGCATGAGAGGGATGATAATAGATCGGATCTGGATTCATATTTTCATTATTTCAAGGCTAGCGTAAGGTAGATGGTGCTTGTATTTACCTTGAAATAATGGAAACATGGATCCAGATCAGATCCAGATAAACCGTGGGGATGAGCGTGTGAAAGAATGGACAAGAATCAGAATAGCTTCATTCTGTAAGCTTCCACTTCAATTTCCTAGTCATCAGTCTTTTCTCTCTTTCTCCAAAAAAGTAAAATTAAACCCCATCTTTATAACCCAACCAGTCTCTACATTACTAATCAAAGTTAACAAGTGCGATCTGAACAATATACGCACACAGAATTCACAAACAAGACAAGACAAAGAAAATGTCGGATTGGGGGCCAGTGTTCATAGCAGTGGTGCTATTCATACTATTGACTCCAGGTCTACTCATTCAGGTACCGGGTCGCAACCGATTCGTTGAGTTCGGTAACTTTCAGACGAGTGGGGTTTCGATTCTGGTTCACGCTATTCTTTATTTTGCTCTCATTTGTATCTTCTTGTTAGCTGTTGGTGTCCATATGTATATCGGTTAATTGCTTTCCTCTGTGTCTTTGTTTGAACAATCTGCGACCTTTGGTATGTGGAATTGTTTAATTTCGTAAATGATTGGTTCTCTTGTTTGATATGCTTACTTCATTATCGGGATACATATTGGGAAATTGGATTATTTACCTACTGCAATTTGAGTCGTTTTTAATTCATGTCTTGCTAATTGGGTAAATATCAACTATCATCACAGAAGATAAAATTGCACAATTCAGAGAATGATTTTATTAATTATTGCTGCTGCAAATGGAATTCCAGTTTGCAACCTATCTCAACATGAACCAAACACAACTAGCATGATTTATGTTTAAAATAATAGCATGTTACTCATAAATGAAACTAGCATTTTCACCAAGCTCTTGCATTCAATTCTCGTTACTTATAAGCAGCTCGTCGAAAATCCATTTTATAACCTACAAGCAATTTTCTGAAGTGTTTGTGTACCTGAATTTACTTTATAAATAGTTTATTGGTTAAAAGTTTAAGTCTATTTTTTTAGTTATAAGTATTTAGGCGCCTCGACTTGATTGTCAACCAACAAGTAAACTTTAAGAAATACTTGAAATCTTTAACAATAAAAAAATGCTTATTAAAAAGTTCAAAAACAAAGACTTTACAGTACATCAATCAAAATGATATTTTTCACAGTAAAAATTCATACAAAATGCAGAAATTCAATTTGAAGGAAGATGTTCCCAGTGAGAGATTCATATATAAACGCCAGAAACCACCTTGTAATAAGAATTCTAAGAACTAAATGGTAACACAGTAGAAAGAAAAGAGAAAAAGACAAATAAAATAGAGAGAATAATGAAGGAAGCAATTATATTATATATAGAGATGAACATGAAGAACAACAAAAAACAAAATAAGAAGCAGACCAAAGATAACCATGTGAACAAATATGGAAGCTATACTTGTCTTCATGTTCATGAAACCAAGTGGCCCTTCTTTCCCGGGCATCTGAAACAGTAGCCCGGGCGACAGAAATGCAAACAACGCCGCCGCTATCAGCGGACCCGCCCAGTCGTTCATTCTTTATTTGTTTTAGTGGACAACAATATATGAAAAGTAATTTCATGATCAAACGCCAAACACACTATATATAAATAAATACTATAAAGTCTTTTTAAGATATATAAAATAAATCAATTAAGTAAATAAAGAAAAGAAATCAGTATTGGGTGCCCATGAAGTTATAGTCATATAATAATGGTATTATGTTGGTCAATTATTGGTGTATGTATATGTGGTCTCAATTGAATATGTACCTCAACAAAGACCATAAATAAAGAGAATCAGGTTCCTATATATCTTAAACATGATATATTCTGTTTTGGTCTATCAACTCCTATTGTTTTCAAAATTTACACATTGAGTCATCAAGTAGTTGTAGCTATAGATATTTTACAATTTTGCACGAATTAAAAAATAAGAATATAATAATTATGAATATAAAGTTCATTTAAAATATGCGGACTCTATTTATTTCTTGTTTTAGTGATACTTATGCAGCACAATACATATGCAAACTATTTACGTTTGACCAAATTGGGATTCAGTAGGATAAGGCAGATCAAAGATAATGCAATTAAATTTAGAAAAAAAATTTAGTACATCAATTTAATTGGTTGAAAGCAACATCACCTTCTTCATATTCTAATAGGGCAAACATAAAATAAAAAAAAGTATAACGTGGTTTCACGTATCTGCATAACGGGTTTGAGGAATTTTTTTTGCAAAAAAAGTTTATGATTTCAAAAAATTTACAAATAAAGGATCTCAATATTAAATTTTGTCACAAACATAGTTAATCTTATTCGTTTTTGCTTGAAATTTTTTCCGGATATTTAATTAAAATACAATACACATAAGTGAAAAACTTTGAAACTTTTTTAACAGTGCAAATATTTATAATTAGATTACGGTAACGAACCTTAAAAAAATCATAATTAATAAATTATCTTAAAAATTACTCAAAAATTGACATATTATTATTAAATAATAATGTTAAATTATTATAATGTTGAGTTGTTATAATATTCAATGTAACACTGCTATTCTAAAACCACAAATACCATCACAAGCCTCACATGCATAAAAATTCTTTATACCCATTTTGGAAATAAGTGAAATCACATAGTATTTTTTTTTTAAATTTGACCAACTCTATTAAGTACTGTATTATAAGGGTAAATTTCAAAAATATGCCTTATGTTTTTACCGTTTCACAAAAAAGTTTTTACGAAATTTTTTTTACAAATAAATGCTTGTGATTTCAAAAGTTAGCAAAAAGAGGGAAAAAATATTCTTTCATTAAAATAATATTGTTACAGGAGGTATTTTAATTATTTCAACATTCCTATAATATGTATTATAATATTATTTAAAGAATTATACATCAAAATTTGAGTAATTTCCGGAATTCTTCATTTTATTACGACTTTTTAATTGTTATCATCACATTTAAATTACAAAAAATATTTGTGCCTTTCGAAAAATTTTAAAATTTATCATTAAAGTATACATTAATTTTTTATTGACACCGATTAATTGACACACATCCATCTTATTTTCATCTTATGGTACCAAAAGATGAATAGTGAAGATTGTAAGGTGTAAATGAATGTCAAACAAGTCAATGTCAATATAAAATTACCGGAAGTATATTGTATTTTTATCAATTAAACTACAAGTTTTTAGTTAAAAATGGACAAGAATAACTCCCTCATAAGGTTATTAAAAATTAAAAATTCTCCATTTACTAATTTTAAAATCACAAGTAAATTTTTACAAAAAAAAAAATACATAATCTTTTACGAAAATATAAAGCATGCTTTTGAAATTTAATTTAAAATTTTCGTTTTCTTCGACGAAGAAGTTTTCATTTGTGTTATAATATATGCACGACTAGTCAACGCATGAAGTGAAGCTGGTGGGTCCATCTGTTGCCATTTTGCTTTGCTGTGTTCTGGAATTGTATGGTGAAACGCAAGAATTGGAAGTCGTTTAAGGAGAAGTTTTTGGATTCCCGTTCACCGACTGTAGACAGTGGAAGCATAAATAAAAAACTAAAAATCAGAATCCTTTTGTCCATCATATTCCGATAAATCTTCAAATCGAAGCGTCATCTTCACGCCTTGTAGCTCTACTTCTCTTTATCGCCATTCACAATTCCCCTTTTCAAGCTTAATTCCTCATTCCATCCTTTGTCCTTGAAGCTAACCTAATAATGGCAGACTGGGGCCCCGTTTTAATCGGCGTTGTTCTGTTCATACTCCTAACGCCGGGGCTGCTGTTTCAGATACCGGGAAACAGCCGGAGTGTTGAGTTTGGGAGCATGAAGACCAATGGCAAAGCCATTGCTTTCCACACTCTGATTTTCTTCACTCTCTACGCTATTCTAATCTTGGCTGTTCATGTCCACATCTATACTGGTTAGTTGCGGATTTGGTTTGTAAGTTTCATTTATGTAATCCATCTCCTTTTGTGCTACTAGTTCAAGATTAAGATTAGGATTCGTCTATATTTTAGTGTTGTTTTGTGTTTTCAATTACATACAGGTGATTGCATTTGTTGTAATTTGCGGATTGATTAACATCAGATGTTTCGTTATGAAATGGATGCTTAGTTTGCTTGATATTGAGAAACTGTTTCTGAACCATAAAATCATGGTGGGAATTGACTTTTGTTCCCTTCTGCAGTCCATTGTTCTGATTTAAAAAAAAAAAAACGGAACAGAAGTGTTGATTGTAAATGAGTCAGATTTGGCAGAAAGGGATCATAAAAAACAGTAGAAAAGAAAAACAACAAGGATTAAATAGTGGAGATCAATTGAAATGTATATGAATACCAATAGCAATAATCAAGATAGTGTAAATACAAAAATAAATAACAGCATGAATAAGAATAGCAATCCCACTTGTGTTCATATTCCCAAATTCAACAATTCTAAATCTTGATGGCAGTTGAAACAATAGCCCTGGTGACAACAATATGAACAACACCACTGCTACAACTACTGGCCCCCAGTCAGCACTCATCTTTAAACACCAACACCAACTTATCAACTAAATTGAATTGTATTCTGAAGAGAGATTATGTTTTGTTAGAGAAAAAGGCAAAGAATTGAAGCATAAATATGTAGGGAATGAAGGAATGGGACTCGTTTCTTGGTGATTAAGGAGATGAGGTAAAACTTCTAGTGGAAAAAAAATAAAGAGAATCTTAATTTGATTAAGAATGGAGGAAAGAATGGTTTTGAAGTGGGTTTTCTTTTTGGGGTGAATAGAAATATTCAACTTTAGTATCACTAACTTGTATTATTTGGAATTCCTTTTGGGTTTGCTTTAGAATTTGATGAATTGGAATTGGAAACTTTATTAAAGAAAATTTAGACAATGAAATAAAGGGGATTGGGTTGGCAAATGCATGTGTAAAGGTCCAATTATTTCTTAGTCGTATTATCGACGAATTTATATGAATTGCAATTGAAAAATATAATTCATATAAATTTGGCTATGGTCTATGAACTAACTTTGCTGCTTATATCAATCATCACACAACCCATCATTCTCGAATGATGATTGATCAACTTTGTTTAAAACAAATCACCATAGAAAAACTCGCACGGTATCATTTCACATTAGAGAACTTGTATCATTTCTCAACGTCCAATGACATGATATTTTGTATAACTTCCCTAGTATTGCAAAATGCTTACTGTTTTCCTTTTTTTGTTCTTTAATGCATTTTATTACAGTACTTTATTTGTTTATATTTCTTGTTATATCATGGTTAAGCAAACAGCAGATCACTATAAAATTAAATCCGCTGTTTATTTGAGCTTCATATAAAGGTGGTTTTATAGAAAAAATCTAGCAGCTATATAGATCAAAGACCAAAACTTTGAAGGTGTTCCACATGGCAAGCAGACATTGATCATATTAAGTCAGTCGATAACTAGTGAAATCCAGAAGAAAACAACCTTTATACCTTTTCATTACCAAGCCTCATACCTTTCAAACAATACAAGAAACACACTGTTGTCTCATCTATTTCATTCTATCCACCCACTATGCCTTTCTCTTATGCCTAGTTCTCACTCTTGCCCCATTGCTAGTTAAATCACTGCTACTACGACAGTAAACATAAGTAACTACAAAGTGATAATACCAGGGAGAATGAGTGAATGACACCTGTCACATCTTCAACTACTTGGCGCCTCCATTTCAGCTTGTAATGCACAATATAAATAACTGTGAGAGATGATTCAATAAAGGCTGTCGTGATATCTTCAATTCTCACAAAACCTCCATATAAATTGCTACTTGTATAGTGGGCCAAAGTTTACATTGACGACATGTCAAAATTTGCGTGGAGTATCTTTGTCGAGGGTTCCTAAAAATTGGGAGACTTTTATATATAAATAAAGGATCGAGTACTTAAACATGAAAATTAAAGGCCCAAGAACATGTTATTATTGTAAAAAGACAAGTAGTAAAGAAACAAGAAGTAGAGCCGGCTGATGAGGAAGCCATCAAAGAAGCGGCGAATCCAAAGTCCACCCTTTTAACCTCTCTGTTGTCGTTGTTAATGATTTGGTTATATGTTTTGTCTTCTAAGTAGGTCTCTAATTTTAGAGTCGTTATAGTATATAATCTCTGCCTCCCAATCCAGCAAATTGCTTAGTCAAGAGAGTTAAGAGTAAAGCAAAAAATGGCAGATTGGGGGCCGGTAGTGATTGCAGTGGTTCTGTTTGTGGTACTGTCGCCGGGAGTACTGTTTCAGTTACCGGGAAAAAGCAGAGTGGTTGAATTCGTAAATATGCAAACAAGTGGAGTGTCGGTACTTGTTCACACCATCATCTTCTTTGGTCTCATCACCATTTTCCTCATTGCCATCGGCGTTCACATCACCACTGGATAATTAATCTTCTTCTATTATAATTTTTTATTTTCTTCTATTTAGTCATCTACGAGTTGCTTCTGTAGAAATCTCTATTGTTTTTTTTCCTTTTTTATATTCTTCGTAATAATTTGCTTGTGTGTCTCAATTTTTGCATTGGTTGTTTTGTTATAATTTAAGCCAAATTACCAACCATTTTTAGTGAACCTATAAATTTCTCAGCATCAAAATTCTTGGATGGAATTTGACCATTGAAAGAATGTGACTCCATCTTCCTCTACAGCGTTGTTCTTTTTTTTTTTTAAGAAGATAAGAGACGCCAAGCAAACTCGAAAGATAGTATTCTACCTTCCTCCGTAGCATCGTTCTTTGGTTAACATACTTTACTTTTTTCTTCATTGTTTTCCTTTATTCATTATTACTTTATGAGTGACATATCTATTCCCCTATGGAACAAAATTTGGAAAAATTTGTATATTAAAAATTAATATACATATGTATCTATGTAATATAATTTCAAAGATTACATTCAGTTCAGACTTCTTTCTTAGAATAATTGTAATTAAAAATAATACTTGAAATTTTAAAATCAAAGAAAAAAGTTATTAACAGGTGAGACTTGGAATTTAAATATTTAAAGTAATCTTCCCGAGCTCAAAAATTATTATTCACAAATTTTCGAGTGAATCTGAATTACTATTTTTTGAATTATGTTAATCCTATCTCAAGTCCACCCCATCCTCTGGACCATCTACAATTCTACCTCGAATTAACCGTGAAGCTACTACACATTTAAAAAATACATCGTGATATCATGCTTTAAATTAAAATATATCTGAAATATCGGAACGCCTCACTTTAACTTGCAAATAATTCGGCCAGTTTATCGCACTGGATCCAAATTCTTAATTATATAAAACAACACAACAAACAAAATAATACCTGCACATAGCAGTACATATTATATTACATTACATTACATTATATTATATTACACATGGCAGGCAGAAAATTTGTAGTGGGTGTGTACTAAAGCATGCAGGGCCATTTGCCACTGAAGCCATTAGCCACATAGCTCGCAATTACATAACTATAAATTATTACTTGCATGCACATACATATATACATCATTACATATACATATGCATATGCATGTACTATTTCAATCCCCTTTTCGAGGAGGATATGAAAGGGAAAATGATTGTTTAGTAGATTGATCAATATTTTTCCTCCACAACTAAAGGAAATGAAACATTCCTTGTGGTTCAGGGCAGGAAGGATTCCTCAAATCATTATTCACAATCACTTGCTTCTGAAATTTGTTTTGATTTTTCTCATTTATAATTGCTGCAATCTCAGGAATATTATCAACCACACAAGACAAAAACAAAATAAGCTCATATCATTTGGTTTATGCATTGGGTCAATTTTTCCTTCTCATGACAAATAAAAAAAATGTTAGGTTACCTCTTTTCTCAACTGCCTATTTGCTTCTTCCACCTCTTTTTCCTGCTTATAAATATAAATATTACATTGATCTGTTAGATGGTGTTTGATTTATATGACAATTTCCGTTATACTGTAAAAAAAGGTGGCATGATGCACAAAACATCCGGCACATAAAACAAGAATTAATATCTGGACTCTAATTTCCTCTGACTTGGTCTAGATGAAGCAACCTTAAACAATATTTTTTTTTACCTCTTACCTCAAATCAAATGCTGAATAGGCGACGAGGACACGATTTTATGTGATATAAGCTAGTTTCATAGGAATGAGCTACACTTGTATTATTTTTTGTTTAAATAAAATTGAGACAGAAATACTACTTATGTTCATTATATTACACCAACTAACATGTTTATAGGAACTGAATGTAGCTTTCATTGGTACTCCAATTCTACATCATGATTTTTCACACCAAAACAAAACTGACAAACATATAAAAAAACTCGGTTGTTTTTTCACAGCAAATCAAATTCTTGTTCTTGACAAAATTTTTGATTTTATCCGATTGAAAGTTTGGTGAACCGATCAAATAAATTTCAATCTAATAACGTATTTGAGACTATAAAAATATCCAAGAAATCCCCAAATTTCCAACAGTTGCAATTATACAACTTCAAATGTGAAGTTGCACGGTAACAACACCAACATTTCAGGCTGAGAATCCAACTCCAACACACTTTTATTAATAATAATAATAATAATAATAAAGATAATAATAATAATAATAATAATAATAATAATAATAGAGATAATAATAATAATAAAGATAATAAAGATAATAATAATAATAATAATAATAATAAAGATAATAAAGATAATAATAATAAAGATAATAAAGATAATAATAATAAAGATAATGATAATGATAATGATAATAATAATAAAGATATACCTTTTTACGGAGTTCTGAAACAGTTTCTTGCATTAAGTTCGTCTACATATTCAGAAATAACACAATTTTTTCATTACCAATCTTAATATCAATTCCTCTATAACGCACCAGGTCCCGTATGGTAAATTTCAATTTGTAACTAGAAATAGTAAATAGAAATGAAATATTCAAGAAAAAAAACTAGAAATTAGAAATAATTTATTCCATAGTAGTCAAGGCGCTGAGGTGCACTCAAGGCACAAGGCCGCGTCTTGGACTTTTTCGCCACCTAAGCATGCCTTAGAGCGCTAAGGACGTAACAAAAAAAAAAAGGTTAAAACCCCTAAAGGTGCAAGGCTGTGTTGAGTACCTAGACGCGCCTTTGAGTACTATGACTCTTTCTAATTGGGATGGAGTAGAATAGAGCATAGGTGTCTGTTAAACACAAGTACATAAACTGAAACAATACCCATATTTTCAAACAATAATAGCATCATCATATTCTAATATTATTGTTTTTCATAGAAATGAAGATGGCAACACTAACAAAGCATCAAAGAACCGATGTGAACTCTGTGGAAAGAAAAATAAGGAAAAATGGTAAGAGACAAATTTACGGTAATGTGTGCACACAGTGTCACTGAAGTTTTGGAGTTTGTGCATCATTTTTACTATCGAAAAAGGAATTATATAAATCCAGAATATAAACTGTAAATGCTATTTTTATATTATATCACATGAAATTGAAACTAAAAGGATAAATTATGTTTCGAATTTATAAAAACCATTTCTCTTTTATATTTTGTTTTCCTCTTGAAGCTATCTTTTGTAGGAACATGTGGTGAGTGTAACTTTCCATTCAAAATACCAATTGAATCAAACAATATTTCTGCTCATGTTTTAGACTTTAATGCTGAAAATTATCATTAATTAAAATGAAGTCATATCTCAAAGTGTTGAGTTTGTAGACGAAAATGTTCTTTCTTACTCATAACTCGGTAAATAATTCCAATTCAGGATAAGGTTCCGAGAATTTCTCTACAAGTAAGAAACCTATTCTATATGGGATAAAGCTCTATCCTATTAAGGGGATGTGCGACTATAAAAACATTAATCTATTTAGGATTATCTAAATGCCTATATAAAGGCACCAATTATTATTATATTCCACCTCGATCTCATACTGACTTAGCGTCAGAGTGTTTTTTGTTTATTTTGCAGTTTCTTTTCATTGATCGGTCTCAAGATAAATGAGTCAACTACAAAAGTTATATTCATAACCTTTCATTAGTGTGGTGAGCGTGGACAAAATTTACTTGTTCATGCGAGAGCTTTAGTTTGAAACACAATTTCAACAAAACTATCGTTTACATTCACGGGAACAAATAAAAGATGAGTGGAAATCAATTTTTTCAACTATGAATATCCTAAACTCAAGTTCAGCGAATGAGATTTCTTGTAAGGAAGCAGTGATCTAATTTGCACATATGCAATTTATTTTATAAACTAATATAAATGGTATGTGGTTGTGAACGAGCAAAGCCAGCCAAATATGCGATTGGTTAAATTTTTGCCTTTGTAGGTTCACTGTTCAACATCATGGAATCATGCATGATGTGTCTTCATGCGGCCGATGTCGTTGCCGAGACTATGGAGAGTTGAGATTCAGAATATATTATTGATAAATAGTTGCTTAAAGTGCTTATTCAACTAACACAATGTTTAAGTCACTTGGGCAAAAACTTTTTCTTTGTCAACTTGATGAATTTTCAGGCTAACAACCAAGTATACAAAAGAGATTACGCCTCAATCTACCTATTCAATTTGAGAAAGCATAGCTAAGAAAGTTACAGCACGTTCAAAGAGAGAGTTGATATTTTTATAAAAACCACATGTGGGCTCAAGATTCCCGTGTCACAATCCCACCAATCATGGACGAGACGGGCCAAAAGCGGATCTATCAACCACTGTAAGAAATAGTCCCATGACAGCATATCGCGTAACCGACAGTCCAAAAACAGACCTATTTAGACAGTCACATCATCACATGATGGTAATTGTATGGATGTCATGTTCGTCCCAATAAGTGTCAGAACAATAAAAACCTACAAAAAGGCCTGCAATGCAAAGAAACGCCTTCAACCTTAAAAAGCTTCAAACAGTTTAATGGAGGTTTCGGATAAGGTTCCAAGAATTTCTCTACAAGTAAGAATTTTATTCAATATGGGATAAAACTCTATCATATTAAGATGATAACATCAAATCAAGCAATATAGTCCTTATGCGACTATAATTCCCAATCCTAATATATGTAGGAACATCAAAATGCATATAAATTCACCAATACCTTAGAGGTATAATATTGAACTTTAATTAATATTATTTTCCACCTCGATCTCTTACTGACATGAGTGTCGAAGCGTTTTTTGTTTGTTTTGCATGTTCCTCTCATTGATCGGCTTCAAGACGAACGAGTCAACTACGAATATTATATTCATAATCTTTCACCTACTACTTTTCTTTTGCAAAACCAACTTTAGCTCAACTCAATAAATGCAAAGAATATATAGCTAAGAAACCTATTGCGTTTTTACAAGCATAGCAGCTTATGAGTCAGTAAAGGAAGCATGGCAAAAACTTAAAATCAAATTTGAAGGAAATAGTTATACAAGGTTGTTGCAAATCCTAAATATCAAATAAGTTAAAAAAAAAATGAAAGAATCTAATTATGTCTTTGTTTGGTGAAGAACTTTCCAATCAAAGAATAGTGGAATAATTTTTTTGTTAGTCTTCCTGAAAGATATGAAGCAAAATTTCTTTGGTAGAAAATTCTAAAGTAGGGCTGTGCATAATTCGGTAAAAACCGAATTACCGAACCGAACCGAACCGAAATACACAATTCGGTTTGGTGTTTCGGTTATCGATTTGGATTCGGATTTTACCGAATTATGTAATTCGGTATTCGGTTCGGTATTTCGGTATTCGGTTCGGATTTGGATTTTACCGAATTATGTAATTCGGTATTCGGTTCGGTTTAGATTTAAAATACAAAATCAACTGAAAACCGAAC
>CATIWQ010601575.1:0-24154 GCA_949673415.1 Euphorbia schlechtendalii
TTTTTCGGGAAATGTAATTAATAGGTTAGCGGGTGGTTGCATCCCCCGAATTTTAAAGCCTTGTAATTTTATTTTCCGCATTTACTTACGATTTTGTGGATTGTTTATTTTTCCACTTTGTGAATGATTTATTACTTCGTAATACGTGAATCATGCATATAACTACAAAAACAACCTAAGTGCGAATATGAATAATTAAAAGAAAATGGTTTTTTGTAGATGTAATATATTGTGATCACTTAAGAAATAAGCAACTTATCCCGGACCCGAATCTTTGTGTCTTGGTGGGCCGTCCCCTGGACGTTAAGCCTCACAGGACTCTAATTCCTGGAAAGAGCTAATCTAGGTGGCGACTCCACACTAAGAGATGGTGGATTCGGGTTCGAACCGATCTTAATTGTTTTTCACCTTTTCTCTTTTAACCTTTTTCTCTCGGGTCCCAAACCCAGTGCTTTTTTCTTCTTCTTTTTTCAAAACACCCCGGTAGACCGCGCCTATGAATCCACGTGCTCTCCCATCACTCTGTGTCGCCCATTCACAACTGGATATGGCCTTTCTCTCTATAATCAAAGCATTTGATATCTTTGTTGTGCTCCTTCTTCGATCCTTCCTCAGCTCCTCATCGATGCTGAGTTGACTTAGTTTTAGCGGGAAACTTCTTCTTGCTGTTGAACTTCCCATCCTTCTTAATGACGCATTTGAAATGCCTGGTCATAAGGGCCATTTTCTCATCAGAGTCGTAGCTAGTGGACTCATCTGATGAATCTGCTTTAAGGACAATGGCTTTGCTCTCCTTGCCCCGATTCCTCTTGGAGTCATCTGATTATTTCCTTAGAGACATCTCATGAGTTAGTAAGGTGCCTATCAGCTCATCATAACTGTAGGTCTTAAGATCATGAGCCTCCTGGATAACGCTCTTCTTGGAATCCCACTCTACTATAAGAGTGCGGAGAATCTTCTTGACGAACTCCTCCTCGATAAACTCCTTTCCAAGCCTCTTCAGTTCATTAACAATGTTAATGAACCTGGTATTCATGCTCTGAATACCCTCGCAGGTACCCATCGAGAACTTCTCATATTCTTTCAGCATGAGATTGATCTTTGACTCCTTGACCTTATCGGTCCCCTCATAGGTAATCTCCAGCTTCTTCAAGATCTCTTATGTTGTTTCACATCTTGAAACCCTGTTAAACTTTGTAAGATCTAATGCACAGTGTAAGAAGTTAATCACTGTAGCATTCTCTTTGAAAAACCTCAGGTCAGCGTCGTCGTAGTCCTCTAGATCTACTAGTACATGCACACCGTTCCTCACCATTGTGGGAAATCTGGGACCAAGCTCAATAGCAAGCCAGGCCTACATTCTTTAGGACTGGATGAAGTTTTTCATTAATTTTTCTAGAATGTATAATGATTACGATCGAATAGAGGTGGTCTAGTCACAAACATTCCCTCCTTCAGGAGAACTTCCTGACTAGAACCAAAATGATAGTTTTTATAAGCCATTTATGGATCTAACTCAAAGATGATTAGTCTAAAAGTTGAGCAACTGCTCTGATACCACTTGTTGGTCCGTAAATGGGCTCTTAACAACAGTAGAGGGGGTAAATGCTTAATCTTGGTTACTTTTAGATTTTTATCAATTAATCATGAAGTTTGGTTTTTATAAGCGTGCTAAGTGCCATATTGATAAGTCTATAATTACACTTATTATCATGATAATTTTACACATTAAACACTATAGTTTAAGTCATTTTTATACTTCATATAAAATATTTCACGTGGTATGTAGTTGTTTTTTATGCAAATGCAGGTGCTAGGTAAATCTTGGAAGTAAAATGATTAAAGTTGGAATTTATGAAAAAAGAGTGAAAAAGGTGCAAAAAGATGCGTGGAATTTAAAGATTTAGCAAAGGATCGAAGATGTCAAAGATCAGTAGAAATCTCAAAGAGGAATCATGTGAAAAAAGGCATGTCATGATCATGACACACATATCACGATCGTGACTTGTTAACTTTCACAACAGAAAGTTGCCAACCAAGTATTCACAGTCAAGACAATCATTCGCGGTCACGACCTTGACGGTTTTTTTATCAACTCTTCTCTTCTTTCAACCACCGGATAAGAACGATCAACAGGCATCAATCACCATCAACTACCAAGTGAAAAGACACCTTTTGGAAGTTAACCAATCATGAAAAGGTGCCTTTCCATTGTGGATAAGATCAAACCAATTCAACCAATCATAATGAAGTAGTGTAATTCTTCGCCAATGGACATGACTCTTCGTTTAGATAGACGCAACCCTTTGTACTCTATAAATAGGCTTTAAGACTCAACAAATTTCATGTGGATTATATGGTGTGGTATGAGTGATATGTGTGTCACATAGATAGAGAGTAAAAATATCTAGATTTCACTACGTTCATAAGTGTTAGTGAGAAAATGTATAAGTGATTCAAACCTTATTTTGATCACTAGATTTCTCTACATATACTAGCGATTGTTGTATAAGTGTAATTGCAAATCACTTATTAATGAAAGTTTTCATTCTTCAATATTCGTTTATTCGAAATTCACAAAGAATAGCATCCGCCAGATAAAAACGATCAACCGCCATCAACAGCCACCAACTATAAAATGAAAAGACTCCTTTTGGGGACAATGAAACCATGAAAAGGTGCCTATCCATTGATGATAAGGATGAATTCTTGCATCTAATCACATTGAAGTGATGCAACCCTTAACCAATGGACATGACCCTTCGTTTGGATAGACGCAACCCTTCGCACTATATAAATAGAGTCTCAAACGAACCAATTTCATGGGCAATAAATGGTAGTTTGCGTGTAATGTGTATGCATAGATAGAGAGTGAAAATTATATAGATTTTGCTACATTCAAAGTGTTAGTGAGAAAAATGTATGAGTGATTCGATTCTTGTTTCGATCACCAGATTTCTCCACAAATTCAAGCGATTATTGTATGAGTGTAATTGAAAAGCACTTATCAACAAAATTTTATGTTCTTCAACATTCATTTGTTCGATATTCATAAAGAATAACATCCTAGCAGAGGTTCTGTACGAGTCGAGACCGAATTCAAAGCAGATGCAGGAATTGTGGGAATTGAAGATTCCCATTAAAGAGTGGATACAGTTTGATCAACTTTAGCTTTCACTTGTATACCTTACAACTTTGCTTTGCTTTCTACTTATGCTTTCTATTTCAAAGTTCATGATATGTCTATGTGAGAGCGACCCGTACTAAACATAGTAATATTGTTATCCAGGTTTATATAATCATCTTAATTCGTTTGCACTAGATTTAGAAAAGTCATTTCATGTGTTGCTCTATGATGAATAATTGAATATCTGTGTATCTAGAACCGAATCTGTTAAATTAATCTAGTGTACATAATATCTTTGATGATTTTGCATGTTTTCTTTGCTATACTTGTTTGTAGGGAATATCTATATACATTTTATCTTCTCTAATCTTTCATACATTTGTCTATCCATCCATCATTCCAATCCTCCAAAATAAATTACATTATTTTCTTTTGTTCCATTCCTCTTATTGATCTTTAGAACTTGTTCCTTCCCTATGGGATTGTAAGGTTTAAAACTACATCGTAACTGTATACTTGCAGTGGTCACCATTTTTCTATTCAGATAAGCGGTATTGAGAACACCTGTTCATATTTTGAACTCTTATCTTATCGGTAGGAAAGTGGGAGACAAGGTTTTTGGCTTCTTTATAAAATCTAAATCCTTAGAGTCAGTAGAGTCAAAACCTTACGAACACATATAAAAACTTATAAACTATTCAACTTTACTGGCACAGTTTATCTTCAATCTTTAGCTGAGTAAGACTACTTCATAGTATAAAGTGCAAGGACATAGTGGGAGCTATGTGGTGTGAGAACTGCGCTTACGTGTTACTATAAATATTCAAATTATCCATAGTCATAGTTTCATTGAGACTAAACATCAATGAAGCGGATAGACTAGCATGTGTAGGCTTACTTCTTGGATTGAATCCAAGCAGCCGATCACACGAGTTGAAGGTTGTACCTTGAGTTAGCACATGAATGTATTTGAGTAATACGTTTAATACCGCTATAAGAAAGACACTCGGAAATAACTATATCCATGTGTTGGTGTCATGTCTTATTGCAGTAGTAGTACAACTATCCTCAGACTTGAGATATTGTTTCATTATTTAGGAGTTGCTATACTTTGGGTCATACTTATTCATACCCTGGATATCAAGATGATACGAGTGATTACAGGTATAGGGATGATCACATGTTGGTAAGTTGAGTAGTCAAGATGTGATCCATCGCTCCTAATATAGTAATATAATGGGAGATGTACCTTAGGGCCTCTTATTGAAGAGATACACTCATAAACCCTTGACTAGAGAATAAGATTGATAGAATGGGTTTCTAATCAATCTTGATACATTATGGCGAGTGGTGTTCTGAATGAACAAGTATTATTCTAGGATAGCTATGGCTATTACATGAGCTAACACTTAATCCAAGCTTAATAAACTGAACGGTACTTAACATGATGGAAAGAGTGTATTGTATTGGTTACTACTGCAGAAATGGATCAAGTTACAACCACATGATGTTTCGAGTATCAGGGGATCATACGCCTTTGGTAGAAAGCCCATATGATCATCTACAGTTATCAAGTTCCATATCAGCCTGTAACACTAAGCCTAAAGGTTCCCGAATGGGAAGCCAAGTTTAGGTTAACCTTTACCGGCTCTATACTTCGGGATCCTATGGGGTCACACACTTTGGGTCTTTATCGGACTAAGTAAAAAACCTATAGACTGGGTTTTATGCTAAGAATATTTAGGTTGTTGAATTCGTTGAAAGAATTATTAATTGGTTGGACTTGATTAATAATTAAAAGGATTAAAGGAGAAAATTGGGAAAATTGCATAGAGCGGGGCAAGGGAATTTTTCCTATTGCAAGTGGGCCCCTAACAAAAACGAGATGTTCAGAGTGGGGCCTACGGGCTACCCCACGAGCTAGAAAGCTCATGGGCCGCTATCGCACGGGCTAAGCCCACGCATGCTAGTAAGTAGCAAGCCAGCTTGGCGCACCTGCAACCTGGGCTTGCGAGAAGGCTCGTAAGCACAGCTTGTGTTGTAAGGCAAACCCATTAGGGCTTGCCTTACAAGCGGTCCACAGCCCGCTTATGCAGGTTATGGGCGCAGGTTAGCCCGCAGGGAGCCAAAGCTCCACGGGTCAACTTGCATGTGTAATGGGATCTATCCCATCCCACATTGCTTTTTTAGGGGAGTTTTTGACTCCCCTCCTCCTATAAATAGGCCTCCCATTCTCCTTTTTTCACTGCTTTGGTTAGTGTTTCTCTCTGAGTTCGACATCTCTTTCTTCTTGAGTTGTGCGAGATCCTCCATGAGTTTCTCCAAGTAACGAAGAATTCTTTAGAAGGCTCTTTCTATTTTGAAGTGAACTTTCTCAATTTATAATTTCAGGTTGGTCTATGAGTGGCCTAGCAGCTGTTGTCTACTAACGGGTTCTATCTCAACGAGGTTTTTGGTCGGTGAAGATCATGTGGATCAATCATAGAGACTATCCTAGTTTGGAGGCTTATGCTAATGGAGTTCTGCCGAATTGTTCAAAGGGAACATCGCATCCGAATCAAATAGAAAAGTACACATCAACTAGTAATGTTTTAAACTTAGATGCTAGGGTTTCTTTTATAAGTTTTATAAACTTATTGGCATCTATGGATAATTTCAACTTAGATTATATCAATCATGGCATGCATAAGAGATCCTTTTAGGTTAATTTTAAGTTTTGAAATTTTTCCTTGCAACATTGCATGTTCAATTACTATCTTGATTAACCAGTAGTTGTATGAGAGCAAGCCTTATGCTGTGCATGATTGATTATAATATGTTGAAATTGATATTTTCTATGAATTGATTAAAGTATGCTATGCATGACTTAGGTTTCAATTCGCGTTATAGAAAATGATGCGATAACTAGATTAAGGTTTTGTTCAAACTTAGTATATGTGATTATCATATAAATTAACAATGTTTTACCACATGTATAAATGCTTTAATTGACGGTCATCCTGTACTTCAATCAATTAAAGAATAAAATCTTTAAATTATAGTTGTCTATGGTACAACGAATCGAAGTGCCCGTGGTTATTTTGGTAAGGATTAGACTTAACTACTCATTCACTTTAAGGGAGCCTCTCCTAATCTCCATTGGTATTAAGTTCAAGTGAACTCAAGGGACTTTTATTACTTAGTTGATTTCTAGTATGGGAGTTGGATTCTGCATATGGTTTTACAAACATGGTTTAAGTTGCTAAATTAAAAAATTATAGACATAGGTGCAAGAACATAAACGTGGGCCTTATTTGTTTTCATGATATGTGGAGTCTTGGTATAATGGAATGATTATGATGTACCAGTCTTGAGCATGTTCCCTTAGAGTTAATAATTTCAAATAGCTCGGAATATGTATTACCATAATCATATTAATCGTATAAGACATAGACTAGGGTGAGACAAGCAACACCAATAAAATCCCTACAACAATATTAGGGCGATAGATTGTCTTCCCAACATAAGTCATGATACGAACTATATAAATGAATGTAAGCACATGTACAACATGCCTTCCCTTAATATAAGTTTGGTCATGAGACTAGATAACTTTAATGCCTTAACCAAAATGGGTTAGTCATCCATATCATTAGAGCTAATGCCAGATTGAAGACGCATTTGAAGAGTCATACAATTGGGTACACATGTTTCGAGAAATAGAACTCAAATGGATTATCAATTGCATGAGATGCAAATGGACAGGTTCCAACCATGGTTATCTTGTTATGGCTTGACCAGCTATAGCGGGGGTCATGATAAGTGGTTATGGATACTACCTACTAAGGAAAATTGGTCGGACGAAATTTCCAGAATTTTAATAGAAGGGGTTACTTGAATGTCGAGAAAATAGTAGGAATTATGTATTTAATTAAAGACTTTATATTAAATGCATGTACATATACTAATGTCAAAACAAATTCTATACTATATCTAGGTTGAACAATGAATCCGAATATAAATCTCCATCTGATACTTGATAATGAATTGATAGGAATAAACTTTGATGACCGGTTCAAAGCTCTTAGAAATGAGCTTGAGAAAAACATCATGGATTATATCCTAGATAATCTCGAAATAGTCAATCCTGATGCTAAGGCTTCTATCCAAGAGAAAGAAGCATATCTTATGCACAAGAAGGATGTTTTTGTGGTGTCACTAGTGATGCTCAAAACCAAGACCCTAAAGCTAAACAAGCACATGAAGGTGTGTACGTAAAATCCATGCTAATTCATTTTAGAGGACTTTATGAGGGCATGGGAATTGAATGAATGAAATATTGAGATTCTTCTATACCTCTAGGAGAAATGATGGGATCCTAGCCACTGAGCGATGTATAGAATACTTTTTGTATTTAAGGCGATGCGCTCATATCTTATGCTAAGAAAGACTAACAAGACATCTGAGTTTATTAAGAAACTTAAAAGTTTTGAAGAAGGTCTAAGAGCTAGAGGAACAGGTACCTTGGTAAGTAAAACTTGCATCATAGGTAAAGGTTTAAATCCCATCAATAGGAAGGTAGAAAATGTGGTTAATGAAAAAGAGAAGCCTAAAGGAATATGTTTTATGTGCGAAAGGCCCAAAAACTGGAAACGTGATTGAAAAGCTCTGATTTTTGAACAAGTGAAGAAGAAGCTAAGTGAGGCATCTACTTTAGGTATGTTCATAATAGAGAGTTTCTCTACAGTTACTTATGAGTCTACTTGGGTATTGGATACAAGTTTTTGTACTCATATTTGTAATTTTGTGCAGGGATTGTAGAACTATAGAAGGCTTGCAAAGAGGGAAATGGACCTAAGAGTTGAAAATGGAGCATGGGCTGCTGTAATAGCTAAAGGGACATATAGCCTTCGTTTGCCTTGTCACCTAGTTTTAGTTTTGAACAATTGTTATTATATTCCTGCTATCACTAAGAATAATATTTCTATTGCGTGTTTAGCAACAGAGGGATTTGAGATTTCATATTTTAATAATAATTGTCAAATTCGACGCGATAATGTTCTTTATGCTTGTGGAATATCTGTTGATGGAATTTATGTTGTAGATACTAAAATTAAAATTCTAAATGTGAACATTGTTAATAAATCGATATTAGATAATGAGAAAATCTCATACTTATGGCATTGTCATCTAAGCCATATAAATGAGACTCACTTAACTAACTTACACAAAGGTGGTGACTTGGGCCCAACGAAATGAAAATCCTATGGTGTGTGTGAGCCTTGTTTAAAGGGGAAGATCACTAAGAAATCTTTCGAAGGAAAGGGTCGGCGTGCCACTAGTAACTTGGATATAATACATTCCGATGTATGTGGTCCAATGAGTGTTAATACACACGAGGGTTTTGTCTACTTCATATCCTTTTTCGAGATTATTCATGATAAGGTTATCTATACCTTATAAAGAACAAGTCTAAGAGTTTTGAGAAATTTCAAGATTTCAAAACTGAAGTAGAGAAACAGGTTGCGAATAGTATCAAGACCCTTCGATCTGATCGAGGTGGTGAATACTTAATCCAAGAGTTTTAGGATTATCTAAGGGATACTGGTATTTTTTCCCAATTATACTCCCTATGAGGTCAGAGATTGACTCCATGTATGAAAATTAAGTTTTGAAGTTCATTGATGCTCCAAGTGGAATTAAGCCAATAAAATACAAATGGGTTTTCAAGAAGAAAACTGAAATAACGTAATTACCTATAAAGCAAAGCTGGTTGTAAAAGGTTACAGTCAGAAAAAAAGCATTGACTATGATTAAACCTTTTCATCGATGGCCATGCTAAAGTCTATTAGGATACTCCTTACCATTGATGCTTATTATGATTATGAGATTTGGAAATGGATGTTTACACCTGAGATTTATCCTGGTTCAGCCCCTAGCCTACCTCCAGTCCCTGAATTCCTTTTTGAGCTTAATCCACTAGTGTTTCCTTCCTTCCGTAGGCGGAGGAGCCTTTACAATGGGTAAACAAGATTACAGGTTGTACCTTCCTTTCTAACTACCTCTCAAATATAGTTTAGGTACCCTTCCTAAACTATCACTCATATTTCTTAATGAAATTGCAAACAAAGGATTTCAATTTATATACCTTGTTGACTCCTATACAATGTTAAATCTCAAGTGCTATCTCTCTATTACAAATAGAAATGAACAATTTATGTTTGCTAGATTGCTTGATTTGGAATTTATGAAAGCTAGAATTGATTGAACAGAGTTTTATCTTTTGAAGAAATTCGAGGTGATTCACAAAGTTTGAACATCTACTTCAGCCTTCCATTTATAGTTGAAGGTCTTGGAAGTAGCCATTGCAAACTTCCCATCCTGATAGCTTTCTCAATTTCTCTTCTCTTCAAATCTTTCTAATTTGCCCAATTAAAATAAATTCCAGGACATTTAGAAATAAAGATTTTGAACATTGAGACGTGAGATGAATTTTTTAATCCAATGTGTCAAAAACTCATTTATCTTCAAGTAATTTGTTCTGATAGAGAGGTGCACGAGATGCAACATGGAATTTCATGCATGGTTGACTTGTTAATGTTGTAGAGTTGCATGAAGAAGCTGAGAAACAACGCATGTTAGAGGATTTCTTTTATCTTAGACTTCAGTGAGGATTTTGTAACATTCCATGCTGAAACCTTTTTGTTTGTGAGGACCACTTGAATATCTTCTTTAATTTTAGCGCCTTTTCACTTGAAAAGCATCAAAATAATATTTCATTCCCCACATAAATCTTTCAACGCATATGTTTCAAGTATTTCTCTCAGTGTCAAAAAGAAATCAGCTTTTATAAATGAAAGCTAACTCAGCTTTGTTGAGTCTATATCTTATAAACTATGTAATATTAGGCTGTCTAAGCTTTTCTTGCTCTAAGCCATATCTTAATTAATCACATAGTAAACTAAGTTATTTTCCCTTGAACAACCTCAAGTAAACTTGATTAATTAAGAGTCTACTTAGTACTCAAATAATTTCACTAACCTAGTTAGTTTGTTATTTCCAAAATGTTTTGAGTACTGTGAAGTGCTATTAACTTGGGTTCAACAACTCTCGTTGCTCTTGATTGACTAATTTGATATTTTGCATCATAGTTTGACAAATATTAATGTAAGTTTTGGGATCTTCTTCCCCCTTGTACCTCATCAATTCTAGCATTATGAAGTTTTTAGGCATCTAGTCTTCATCTTTCGCTTGACTCGCCATCTGAAAAAACATGATTGGTTGGTTAGCTTGAGTCACTAGGAACTATTTCCACAAGGCCTTCATTTTTAGAGAAAATATGGGGTGAGCATTCCTTCACCCTTTTGAGGATAAGCATAGGAGGGTGAAAATCTCTCGAGTAGTTGAATTTAAATAATAAGTTGAATGTGGGTAGGTCATTCTCCAAGGTGAAATCGAGAACTCAAGAGCATTTTGAGGTTCAGAGTATGCTTAAAATGGTTTCATAAAGGTAGTAAGCTCGGGAGATGAGCTTTGACAAGGGGTGCCCCTTGACTGGAAAGGATAAGCGTTGAGAAGTTAGCCCTTGCAAAGATGGCACATTGATAGTAGGAAAATGTAGTTGAGAACCTAAGCCAAAATTAGCTGGTGAAGAGTTCATAAAAGGATTGACATTCATATGCCAATTAGTGGTTCTAGAAACCCCATGCATAAAAGAATTAGACATGGCTTACCTAGACAAACTATACTAGAAGACATTAGAAGATTCCTAATTGGATGGTTCTGATAGCCTAAAACCTATCCTTAAAGATTGTTGAATTTCCCTAACCAATATACTAACTGATATTGAGTCCCTTAGTTCAAGAGAGAACCCTGATGGGTTTGTAGAGTAGAAGTATGCCCTTGACTAGCAGTGGGATGAACTCCATTAGCGGGAGGGAACTCGGATTTGGAAATCCTCTTAGAATTCTTTTCTTCTACCAATAATGCCCTCATAAATGTCTGGAGAGCATCATGGAATTGCGAACTAGAAAGCATTCTAGTCAATGATATATCTACATCAATCCCATTTCCGGACTGAGGAACTCATCCTTGATTAGGATCTATTGAGTGTTGCTGTTGTTTGCCCCGGCAGCTAATATCATCTCTGGGAGGATTAACCATGGTTGAAAGAAAAAAATGATCGAACTAATCTAACTTGACTTAGACCCCTCACTTATAGCCAAGCACAAAATACCCTCTTAAATGGTTGAGATAACACATGGTGATAATTGAACGAGACGCTCCTTCTATCAAACTCTTGTTAAATTCCAGACAAGATTTGATTAGTTAATGCATTTCTTGATGTCTTATGGCTTTATGATTCTTGATGGTTTTTTGAACCCTCATGAAATAATGTAATGGTATCCAAACCTTTGGGTGTATAGGTCGAGAAAGATCGATGTGATCTCTCAAAGGATGAGCTTGAATTTAGTGAAGTGAAGTGGAATGTTTGTATTTTAAGCAAGAATGAGGAAATTATGGTAATTGCTTAACAAGCTAACAATCCCATGTTATGAAAACTTGGGTGTGTGGACCCTTAGGTTCAATTAAAATAATGGGTTATACCCTTATGATGTGTAGATTGATGAATGAATTAATGTTCATGATTATTTGGGATCAATTATGTGGTGAAATGAATGACTTGAGTATTTGGCTAAATTCGGGTGGATTTTCGAATAACTATTAGGCATTGCAAATGGGTGGATTTGTTATGTTGGTGCATTCCCTAAGGCGATGAGACGTCAATCATCTTTATGGTTAATGAATACCGATGAGGTGTTTTGTAAGGCTTTGGGTTTATTCGATAATGCCATGATAATTCATGAGCATTCTAAAACTAAAAAAGAAAGAGTGTGTGTAAGTTAGCGTATGCACAAAAGAATGTGGTTAGTGTGATGTACATGGTGTGAGATGTTGATTTATTTGCATATGTAAAATGGATATATAAGCGATTAAACACATAGCAAATAGCATGCATGTAATAATTCTTCTAACCATATGCCTCCTACGGAATAAAGGTTTTTGCTTCTAAATTGAAGCTTGGATCATCTTGACACCATGAGGATGTCAAGGAATGACTTGCATAAATCACATAGAGACATCTTGGTACTACCTAAGGGAAGTTACAAAGATGATGCTATATGAGGTCGGTCACAAGGTTTGTTGATGTAGAAAGCCCTTGTTGCACTATGATACACTACTAGTTTCTCCCCAAATTGTTGAAAATGAGGAAAGTACATGCTATATGGTAATAAGTGATCCACACACTAAGTATCATCAATCCCCATGGGTCATAAGTGATAATTTCATGGCTTCAAGGTCAAAATTTAGCACCCTAACGTTAAGGCTAATCCATCTAATGCATATGCTTAGAGGTGGATAAACTCATTTAACAACTTTTCGATATTCATTTAAGTCTTTTAAACTTTAAGTTTAAAAAGAAGAACGATCCCTATAGAGTCACCATTTTGATTAGACAACGTTCTACTTGTAGGGTCGCTGAGAGGTGCCAGCCCCGTGACATGGAGTGTGGGGATTTTCAGAGAAAGATGGAACAAAGTTTTGAAAAGATTCGATGCCTAAACCTCTAGCCTACATTACGAAGTCGCCACCTGTATTAGCTCTTCCGAAAAATTCGGTACAACCTAGATCCATTAAGACTAAACCGCACTGTAGTATACAGATTCAGGTTCAGATGAGTTATCTACTTCGCCTTTATTTGAGATTTAATTACATACAAGCAACCACCCTTAAAGTATTTCAATAATTTATAGTCATTTTTTACTTATGTTGAGTAGTTCAAAACTTTCACAACCAGAAAAGCGATAAATAAATAAATGAGATAAGTGAACATGTAGAGAAAAAATAAATGAAGGCAATAAAGTAAAAGATCTTTAACCTAGGGGGCAGGGATTAAATAATACAGTTTTTGGGGTAACATAAATGGCCCTAAATATAATTTTTTTAACGAATAAATTGATTTTACATAAACAATACTCGAAAGAATAAAATCCTAACATGCATCTAACCTGCATCCACAAAGGGTTAACATAATTATACAACACACCACAAATAGGGTTAGTAGTACCACACAAGACTCAATTAGTCATGCAATAGGTTATATTAGGGTGATTGTTAAAAGTGTTGTGCTCGATTGATTTTTAAAAGTGGAAATTCTAGTTTCTAAGCAATTTTTCTTATAAAAATGATTTATTTTAGACCCGATCTTGCTCATTTTATTTATTTGGAAACGTTACATGGCATAAAGTGTGGTCTGTTATTAAGGAATATTGATTCCTATCATTGGCGATGCCTAAAATGGAGCGTAATATCAAAATCTAAATGAAAAATTGATAAAAAAGAAACTCTAGCCGAAAAACAGCCCAACACCCCTATAGTTTTACCGGTGATAGCCTGACTAGCCACAACCTAGACTGGTGCCAATCTAACTTTCTAGGGGCAGTACCACTCCCAACAAGGGCACCGGTCGAACTAGTAAGGCCCCAAGAATCTTCTAAAGCACAAATGGGTGAAAAATGCACTTTTAAACCATAACAAATCTATTTGTAGTGTTTCCTCTTCAATAAAACAGATGAAAGTCTAGTTCCTCAGTGCCCATGTAGTTAACTATAGAGGCACCGTTTCAACTAGAGGGGTACTGGTTTCATTGGAGAGTCACCGATCCAACTAGAGGGGCACCAAGTTATTAAGCCATTTCACCCCAAAACACCCGAACACTCAAAATAAACACACTATCAAGCCAAAAAGTCTCCAAAAACTCAAAAGCTTACCCCTCTAACATGTTCCCAATGATTTTAGAGTTGAAAATGCCAAGAAAATAGTCACTACAAGCCTTTTTTGTTGATTTTAGTTGCAAAACTCCACGAAAAAAGAAGCAAAAATGTTATAGATGAGGTTTTATTGTGTTTTTGTTCCTAAGATAGGTATCGAAGATATCTACCCAAAATATTAAGGGCTTAAACCAAGAGGAGTTCAAGAAAATAGAGAAAAAATCAATTGAAGGAGGATTTTCTCTACTTTTTTCAAAACTTACTCACTAAGTATTTAATTTTCTCTCTCTAACCTCAAACAAATCCAAAAGTGGTTGAAAAATTAGTCTCCTCCTTCTCTCTTCAAAGTTTGGACCTATTTATACCTCTTTAGATCGATTAAAAGTGAGGGCAAAGTGGGAAAAAACACTAAAAATGGTAAATAGGAGAAATCCGGGTTATTGCCCGGTGCCCCTGCAATCTGAATCAGCGTTGGACCATTGGACCGCCACCGATCTAGTTAGATAAGAGGGGTCCAGTTGGACGGCTAGAGGGGCACCAAGACTCGAGTGACCCCCGAGGTCCAGGTTTCCTCGAATAACACCGGAAAATGATTTTTTTAATTTTTCTAACTTATAAAATTTAACTTTTAATACTTTTGCTATATTTTATTTATTTTAAATGAATAAAAAAAGGCTTAACACTTGTTTTACTCTAACAAATGAAGAAATGAACTAAACCTATAATATAAAATTATTTAATAATTAAATAAATTATTTTTACATGTGATAAAGGTTTAAAAGGCCAGGGGAACTTCTTTGGACGCCATCTTAGCCCCGATTATGAGTCCACAAAAGGCTAGAGAGCAAGAATTAAATAATAAGCTTTCGTCATTGTATCGCGAGAGGGAGAAAGAATCCCATGGTCACAGGTGGCGAGGAGGCTCAGTCCAGGCTGCATTAGGCTAGATTTTTCTTTATTTTTGCAGCTTTGTTTGTGCAATTTTCACATGTGATACATTTTACACCTTTTTGTTTCTGATCTTGCATAACTATTTTATTTTTATAAAAAATTTCTTCTTTATAATAGTTTATATTATTGAGATCTTCTTGCAAATTGTTGCATAAAATGACCCATTATTTGAAATTTCTACGCGAGGGAGAGGAAAATGGACCAAAAAGGGTTAAAATTTTACCAAAATGGAGAGCCAAGAGCCCCGTTTCAATACCGGCCTAATCGTCCAGACCCGACCTAGATTAGGCCGATACTAGCCTGACCAATTAGGCTTGTCCAATGTTAGAAGGCCGATACCGGTCCTCCAATTTAGGGCCATCCGATTTTCTCTTTTTTTCTTATTTTTCTTCTTTTTAGCTCCTTTTTCACCAAGGAAACCCACAATCCTGACTAAGGTCATTTTTTTGGACACTCAAGAATCCCAATTGGAAAAATTTGGAGGTTTCTTTATTTATAAAAGCTTCAATATCTCACTTTTCATCCGATGAACACAGTCTTTATTGTGACGCTCACTTTCTGGGAACCTCTTAATCGCATCTTTCACTTCTCCACGTAAGAGCTCTGCTCCTTGATCAAGGAGTACCATGCCATTATAGGTAACAATTTCCCTCGACAATTTCCTATGGCAATGTCGAGGTATTAGTTTGAAGCTACCGACATGTTGAGAGGGTTATGGAACTTGGATTCCACTTACCAGTTCTTACTCATCTTTTGGAGATTAGTAGTTTCCAAGTTGCTGCGATCTTAGATTAGTGCTTGGCTACTGCAAGACATCATATTGCTTGGCCATTCATGGTGGATTGTTGCTCATATCAAAGTTCATATGTGTAGTAGGCAATGTTGCCCCTGTTCGACACAACTCTATCATCATTCGCTTTCTAAGGGAGCTTCACTAGAGGCTATCATACTTGCAAAGAGTTTACTATGCATGGAGGCTGTGAAAGCTGACCCTAGCCTGATCAGAGACCACTTCATACTATTGGAGGTAACCTTATGATTACTTGCAAATACATCATGTTTTATTGTCAATTATCTTATTTGTTGGAATGGTTTACTACTGATTTTGTGATTAAATTGTGCATTAATAGGTGATGGGTGATTCTGTGGGAAAATCTTAAAGAAATGGAGTTGGCCATGAGTCAAGGTTAACAATGAAGTTAAAGGAGCAATAGCTGTTTGGAGTTAGCCTAGAGCCAAGGGTAAGAGGTTGTGACAGAGGAAAGTCTAGAATAAATTTGATCAACTGGATTCCTATATGAGAAGACTTACTACTTAATTAGGGACCTCCTGTTTTGTCATTTTATTTATTCTTTTTTATTAGATAATTTAGGAATTACACCAAGGGATTTTAATGTTTTGATTTAGGTAGACTTCTTTAGGAGATTAGATTTCCATTCCTATTTGAGAGCTTGTAATTTGACAAAATGATGATCTCGGTTTTGAGCTAAGCTCCAAACAGCAACATTTTTCTTTTATTCTTTTACTTTTCATTAATTTTCAATGTCAGTTTTAGCATTTAATCAAACTATGCGTAGCTAAGTTTATCATTATTTCGACTAAGAGAATTACTTGATGATATTATCGAATGTGAGGCTTGTTCTTATTTGTATTATGAATTTCAATTTTCGAATCCAAACCGGCAATATTTCTATTATTTCCCTTTTGATTTTGTCAATTCAGCTAGTTTTTGTTTATCGAAAGGATGAACATATTTTTATTTCTATCATGTTCATGCTATCATGACATAATGGAATAATTATAACAAATGAATTCTTCTAAAAGATTCATGGTTGGATTTGAATTAATGCTTTTCTTTGTGCTATCATAAAGTCGTGAATTAAAGTTGGTTCTTACGCGTAAAGCCTTTTTGAAATTAAACCTTATCAGCTATCTGCAAGTGGATTTCAAAATTGAGAGTAACTGATTTAGCTATCTACTATCATTCTCATATTTGGAAAAGATTTTATTAAACTAACTAACTGATTATTTCAAGAGATTTATGTTTTGTGTCTGTAATCAATTGATATAAAGCTAAAAGTATTCCTTGGTTGGAAGATTCTTTTCAACTGAATTTTTACTCCTTTCAATTTTCAATTTACCAATTTTGTCAATTGTTAATTTCTAAATCCAATTTTAAATCCCTAGATTTTACTTTTCATCGCAAATTTTCATGTCATTTAATCGAAATAAAATCGAATACATAAGTCTCTATTGAGACGATCCCGCTTACCACTACTACAATTTAACTTGTTTTGGTGTAAAGGGGTTATAAATTTAGTTTTGGCGATTTCGATGCTAGTCAAATTTTAGCACCGTTGCTAAGGATTTATTTGCTAATTATTTTTTTTATTTATGACTAGGGAATCATAGGCTCACCCCCTAAAGGAGAGCTGCAAATCAATCTGTATGAGCATGATTCTAACAAGGAAAATAGCTCAAAGTCTAAGGATCTTGAAAATTTTGAGATGGTTGACAACCGCACTTTCTGTGAAGTAGCTAATCGAAGGCCTAACATGCCTAATTTCTGCATCTATTACCCCAAAACTTCAGCCAACTTTAAATTAAAATCAAGGCTGATCCATCACTTATCGAGGTTCCATGGAATCAAAAGAGAAGACCCGAACAAATATTTGAAGGCCCTTTATGCCATTTGTTCTGGGATGAAGCCACATGGAGTTTCTCTCAATCACATTTTATTACATGCTTTTCCATTCTCTCTAGAAGATACCGCTAAAGAGTGGTTATACAATGTCCTTACAAGTATAATTGATTCATGGAACGCTCTCGAATTTGCTTTTCTAAATAATTATTTTCCTGCAGGAAGAGCCATAGTAATCTGGGTGGAAATTACATCCATAAAATAGAAGGAAACGGAGTCCTTCAACGAATATTAGGAGCCGTTCCAAAAAAAGATAGACACCTGCCAAAGTCATGACATTTCCGAGAAAGAATTGGTTGAGTATCATGGGCTGCTACCCTTGGAAAAGAGGTTTTTAAATGCCTCCTACAATGGAACACTCATCAGCAAATCTCCCATGGAAGCAAAAAACTCCTCTCAACTATGGTAGCAAGCACACAACATTTTGGTGAACTGTATCAAGCCCAACCAAGAAGAGCTCATCAGGTAAGCACTTCGTCAATTGATAATAGATTAGCTAAACTCATCTCCTTGGTTAAATCTATAACAGTGAAGTCCGATAAAGTTATCAGTTGCAATTATGCTCTATTGTCAGCCGCACTTTAGATTCGTGTCCCACTTTTTATGGGGAGGAGCAAGTGAAAATCATCGATGGGTTTAATGGGCAGTAGAGGAGGTATGATCCATATTCCAACACTTACAATCTAGGATGGCGAGATCACCCAAATTTTAGCTATGCATAAAAGAATCAAAACCCACCCTCAATATTCCATGCCGAGGCAGCAAGGTTTCCAACAGAATTCCCAACTAGCAGCTAACAAACCACCTAAATCATATGACGATATAATAGCAACTTTGGTTCAATCTCAACAAAAGAACGATGCGAGCATTCGAAACTTGGAGAACCAACTCTACCAAATGGTGACTACATTGACAAAATTAGAGAGTCAAGGCAAGCTTCCCTCTCAAACTGAAGTTAACCTGAAATAGAACGCTTGCGCAATCACTTTAAGAAATGGGAGAGAAATTATCAATGAAAAGTCTGAACCCGCAACTGTTAGCCTGGAGTTTAGGGTAACAAAATGTAACACAAATTCAAATTTACCTACTGGTTCAGAAAAAGAGATAAGAGTTAATGATAATAACAATTTAAATACTAAAATTCCAGAATCATTAGACTCTTTATCTCCTTTTTCTAGAGCGTTTCGCAAAATCTAGAAAGGAAAAGGAGGAAGGTGAATAGATGATGGTTTTAGAAACTTGCAAATCAACATTCCATTCTTAGAAGCTATTAACAGGTTTCAAAGTATGTTAAATTTCTAAAATATTTGTGCTCTAATAAGAAAAATTTGAATGGGAATGAAAGAGTCCAAATCAATGAAAATGTTTCGACCGTTCTTCAAAAAAGGTTGCCTAGGAAATGCAGAGATCAAGGTATGTTTTTTATTCCATGCAAAATTGGTGAGGTGAGTTTTAAAAATACCATGTGTGATTTGGGTGTTGCTATAAATGTTATGCCTCTTTCCATTTACAAGTTATTGCATGCTAACGCTTTGAGCAAAACCGGTGTTGTTCTCCAATAGGCCGATTTATCTTTGGTATACCCCGAAGGGCTTTTAGAGGATGTTCTTGTTAGAGTCAATCAGTTAGAATTCCTTGCTAATTTTTATGTCTTGGATTTGTGTGATGATCATGCTTCTAATTCTCACAACTTTTTGTTAGGAAGGCCATTCTTAGTTGCGGCTAGTACAAAAATTGATATGTGCACCGGTATGCTATCCATGGAATTCTATGATGAAATTGTCTCATTTAGTATGTATGATGCCATGAAATTCCCGTGTGATTTAGCACCTCTTTGCATCGTTAATGTAATAGATGATGTTGTGGAAAAGACCTTGCCTTTACATGGAAAAGATGAATTGATAGTCATTTTGCATGAAAGTTTGGGTGAATCAGGGGCTGAATCTGATTTTTTATTAAATGATGAGCTTAATCAGCTTATTTTTTAGCTTAATGGATTAAAATTAGTTAGTGTTTCAACTTTAATTGATACTTTACATCCGTCTAATTCAAAACTTTTACCTTCCTTTGTGTAGGCCCCTAATCTAGACCTTAAAGAACTACTTGAGCATCTAAAGTATGTTTACCTAAGCGAGGAGAGCATGCTGCCCGTGATAATTTCTAGTAGCCTCTGTCCCGAAGAAGATCCGAGCTTGGTTTAAGTGTTGAAAGAATACAAGGAAGCCATAGGTTGGACAATAGTTGATATCAAAGGCTTAAGTCCATCAACTTGTATGCATCGCATTTTGTTAGAAGAAGGTTCGAAACCCAAAAGAGATGCACAATGCAGATTAAACCCGCCCATCATGGAAGTTGTAAAGAAAAAGGTCCAAAAGCTTCTCGACGCTGGTATGATCTATCCTATCTTGGATAGTGAGTGGGTAAGCTCGGTCCAAGTGGTCCCGAAAAAGACCGGAGTTACGGTAGTAAGAAATGAATTGGATGAATTGGTTCCCACCCGAGTTCCAAATGAGTGGAAGGTTTGTATTGACTATCGTAAACTTAATGCCTCCACTTGAAAAGACCATTTTCCTTTACCTTTTAGTGATCAAATGCTTAAGAGATTAGCTGGAAAAACTCATTATTGTTTTCTTTGTGATTCAGGTTTTTATCAAATACCAGTTGCTCCCGAAGACCAAGAAGATACAACCTTCACTTGCCCATTTGGAACGTTCGCATATCGACGCATGCCATTTGGGTTGTGCAACGCACCCTCAAGTTTCCAAAGATGCATGGTAAGCATTTTTTTCAAGTATATAGAAAGTTGCATTGAGGTTTTTATGGATGACTTCACGATCCATGGAGGCTCATTTGATGAATGCTTGAATAATTTGACAAAGTTACTAAAACGGTGTTTGGAATCAAATTTGATTTTGAATTATGAAAAATGCCATTTTATGGTTGATAAAGTGTTAATACTTGGACATATTAAGGGATTAAGGTTGATAAATTGAAAACTGAAGTTATAAAGTCTTTGCATCCCCTCCTCTATGAGGGAAGTTCACTCTTTTCTTGGTCACATAGGTTTTTATAGGTAATTCATTAAAGATTTTTCAAAGATCACTCGACTTATAGCCTCTTGCTACAAAAGGATGTAGACTTTGACTTCAATGAGCAATGAAAATCCACTTTCAATGAAATAAAGGATAAGCTAATTTATGCCCCAATAATTAGGCCTCTGAATGGGGACAAACCCTTTGAAATCATGTGTGATGCGAGGAACTACACAATGGGGGCTATTTTAGGCTAAAAGGTTAATGGGAATCCTCATGTCATATACTATGCATCCAAGACACTTGACAATGCTCAACGCAACTATTCAACAATGGAAAAGGAACTTCTAGCCATTGTTTTTTCTTTAGAAAAATTTTAATCATATTTGTTTGGCATTAAAGTTATTATTTTTTCCAATCATGCATCGCTCAAATACTTACTCATGAAGAAGGAAGCTAAGCCAAGATTGATTCGAAGGATTCTACCTTTGCAAGAATTCAATCTAGAGATTAAAGACAAGAAAGGCTCAGAAAATCTTGTAGCGGATCACTTGAGCAGATTAGTAAGCAGAGAAGAGGGAACACCAATCGAGGTTGAATTTTGTGATGAGAAGCTATTCACCATCAACCAAGTAACTCCTTAGTATGCTAATATCGTGAATTACCTTGTGACTTGTTCCTTACCAAAGGAATTAACTAGAGTAGAAAATGATGAAATTAAAAAGAGTCTAAACATTATGTATGGGATGAACCTTACTTATCGAAACATTGTTCGGGTTAATTAATTAGGAGGTATGTACCTTTGGAGGAAACACACTCTATTTTATGATTTTGTCACTCCTTCGCCTATGGTGGACATTTTGGTCCCAAAAGAATGGCTAGGAAATATCTTGAATGTGGATTATATTGGCCAAATATTTTCAAAGATAGTTATATGTTTTGCTATGCCTATGATAATTGTCAAAGGATAGGAAATTTGTCTCATAAAAATCATATGCCTATGAACCCGATTTTAATCTGTGAAATTATTTTATGTTTGGGGCATCAATATTATGGATCCATTCCTGAATCCATTTGGAAATTCTTACATACTTTTAGCTATCTAATATGTTTCGAAGTGGGTGGAAGCAAAGGTTACCTGTACTAATGATTCTAAAGTTGTTGTAGATTTTGTGAAAACAAATATTTTTTCAAGGTTTGGTGCTCCACGAGCTTTGATCAGCGATAGGGGGAAACATTTTTGCAATAAAATCATGGCTGCTGCATTAAAGAAATATGGAGTGGAACATCAAACCTCTAAAGCATAACATCCGTAAATAAACGGTCAAGCTAAAGATTCCAATCGGGAAATAAAGTTGATAATTGAGAAGCCAATAGGTGCTAATTTGAAATAGTGGAGTTTACAACTCGAGGATGCTTTGTGGGCCTATTGCACTGCGTTTAAAATGTCTATCGGTTTGTCGTCATTTCAATTAGTGTATGGTAAGCCCTGTCACCTTCTTGTTGAAATCGAACATAAAGCTTATTGGGATATTCGCCAATTCAAATGCAAGATAGATGAGGTAGGTAAGGTGCAAAAACTAGAAACTCAAGAGCTGGAAGTGTTGAGGTATGATGCATATGAGAGTTCTAAATTATATAAAGAGAAAATTAAAGCCTTCTATGATAAACAAATTTCACGTAAACAATTTTCAATGGGACAAAAATTTTTACTTTATAATTCAAAACTAAAATTGTTTCCCAGGAAATTATGATCTAGATAGATGGGACCTTATGTTGTTACTAACATTTAATCTCACGGTGCAGTGGAAATTCAAAGCTTAGAAATAGGTAAATTTTAAGGTGAATGGATATCGCCTTAAACCTTTCTATGAGGGGTTCCAAGCAATTGGGATGGACGATTACACATTAGAAAAACCAAGCTCTGAACTGTAATGAGGCAGTGGTAATGTCGGGCAAACGATAGTAAACAAATGCGCTACTAGGAGGTAGCTTAGTGTTAGGTGTCACTCACTCCTAAACCATCCAGTCGTTATTCTTTAGTTTATTCTTTTTTCTTTCATTTTTCACTATTTGTCTTCCATTTTCACCTAGTCTGATATAATCTTTTTAGTCTAGTTTTACAGGCGTGAAGTTGGCCTTTCATGGTTTTTCTCATTTAAAAGCTAGATGGGTTGGATGGGTCGAATAAGAAATAGATAAAGGGTTTTGGGCTAAGAGTAATATGTGGATCCGTTTAAAACCAACCAAAGAAAGACCCGTTTACCTCGTTAAACTATACCCATATATTCATACTCATTATAATCAACCCATTTTCATACAACCTCAGTAAACCCCCAATTCCTCAAGGAAATCCCTAACTCTCTCTCCATCTATCTCAAAACACGCAACGCTCACCATCATAGAATTCTCCCTCATCCCCAACTCAACTCGCGGTCATCTCTCACTCAATTTCATTATCATGGCATAAACCAAAACCCCCTCTTATTGAGGACCCTCACAACTCGCTTCCCCACTGAACCAACCGAAGCAATCCTCGCCGGAAGAGAGTATTCAATCGAAACCGACTCCATCACTACCATCTTGCTCACCGGAGGAAAATACCCCTAAAGTTGCCATCAAACCATTGTTGGGTTCATTCTTTAACCCGTTTGAAGGTTCTCCAGTGAGGACTTTCTCGAGAAAGATATGAGCATCCTTAATCGAGGATGCAAATGCGCAACCAACCAATCCCGAGTAGCATTTTAAAGAACTGCAACCGAATCCCCCTCCATCTACCAAAACTAGAAAGAAAGTAAAAATTTGGTTAAGAAATCAACTACCAAACCCCCCTCCGTGACTCAAGAACTAACACTGCCTCCATCTTCTTGGACCTGATCACAAGCTACCTCCGTCGAAGCGCCAAGAGCAGAATCAGCCCCCTCAAAATCTAAAGGAAAAAAAACCATAGAGCCTTCTAAGTCTAAGGCTGCAGAACCTGTCACTAACAAAAAAAAGATGCCTAATAAATGGGCTCGGCTAGCTCAAAGGGGACCGAGCAACTCTCAAGTAAAATTCCCTACCTTTAAGCTCTCTAAATTTTTTCATTTCGAGTCTCTTGTGAGTTTAGGAGTTAAGAATTGGGTTAGGCTCTGCTTGGGAGGGAGAATTGAACAAGAATGGAAGGGAAAGGATTTGAGTTTCGATGCTTGGGATGAAGAATTATAGCAAGGAGCTGTAACTGAGGGGAAGTTGTTTCTCCTTCGTTCCCTTGAAGAACCATATCTTGGATTCCGCCAATTTGGTCGAATCTCGGGGGAAGCTATTTTCCATTTCCATATTTGCCCTTTGTTTTTTATATTTTGCTAAACATGTCCAATTGTAGTATAAAAGGCTTTCTTCAGCGAGATTGAAGCCTAATTCCTGTTTCACTTTTCAGCCATTTCAACCCTAATTTATATCTTCTGGCATTTCAAGCTTGATTCTGGTTTCAAGTAAGTATTAAGAATTCTGCATTTGGTAATTTATGAGCTTTGATTTCTTTTATGTTCTA
>CATIWQ010601646.1:0-14467 GCA_949673415.1 Euphorbia schlechtendalii
TTATTTACTTACATGATTAATGTTTCTAGGATTATGTGTTGATTGATCTTTGTTTGAGAGGAAACATTGGTTTTCAGTGAATTTATTTGCTTTGATTTGTGCATTTTAGGAATAATAGCATTCATGATCAGGTGGTTGGGTGATAGCAGATTTTGGCATTGTAAAATCAATAGCTAACAGACACTAATCAATTATTGTTAATGTTAATAATCAAAATCTTTCGTCCAGTGCCGAAATATGTTGTGCTATGGAAAGTTTGTGAGTGGGGAGCTTTTTGTGACAGCAGCTGGGAAAGCAATGGGAAAGCAATACCAAAGAGGCCCTATAATAGCTAATTAATTATACGAGAGAGGGCTCGAATTTGAATAGCAGCTAATGAATGAAGTCCATTTTGTTTAGTTGCTTTGTTTGATGTTGCAGTTTCTAGCAGTACGTGTTCATTGTTTTGTTCGAAACGAGACATTGCTTTCCAGTAGATTTTTTCACATTTATATTTGCATTTTAGGAATAACAGCATTCATGACCAGGTGGTTGGAGCTCGAGTTGAAGCTCGTGGCGGATGTTGGAATCGTTGGTGCACCAAATGCAGGGAAAAGCACACTTTTGAGTGTAATAAGTGCTGCACAGCCAGCAATAGCGAATTACCCTTATACTACTTTACTTCCTAACCTTGGAGTAGTTTCATTCGATTACGATACTACAATGGTAGTGGCAGACCTTCCAGGTCTTCTCGAAGGAGCACATCGAGGTTTTGGTTTGGGCCACGAGTTTTTACGACACACTGAAAGATGTTCTGCCCTGGTACGATATTTCTTTCGTTCAATGCCTGGAAATGGCTAAATGCATACTTAACCCCCTGAACTTGGCACAATTTATCATATGTTGCCCTCAACTTTGAATAATCCCAGCCTCTGTGATTGGTTTTACTTTTCAAAGATGTCAAATTTTTTTTATTTTTCTGTCTCCAATCAGTAGGTGCCACGTGGCACTGACGGCTCATAAGTGCGTATTTGCCAAGTTTGGGGGGTGCTAGTAGAGACTTTTCAAAGTTAAGTGCGGCATATGATAAATATGTATTCATTTTTCCACCTGGAATATAATTGTCCATGAAAAGTGAAATAGTATTCATTCAAACATTGGAAATGGAACCTCGGTTTTTGTAGGTACACGTAGTTGATGGCTCCTCGCAGCAGCCAGAGCTCGAGTTCGACGCTGTTCGTCTCGAACTGGAATTGTTCAGTCCATTACTTGCTGGGAAGCCTTTTATAGTTGCATTTAACAAGATGGACCTTCCGGAAGCTCACGAGAATTGGCCATCGTTCAAAGAGCATCTACAAGCTCAAGGAATCGATCCTTTCTGCATGAGTGCTGTGCAGAGACAAGGCACTAACGAACTAATCCGTGCTGCGTACGAGCTTGTTCAGAAAAATAAAGAATCCAATCAAGAGACTGAAGGTTGAAATTTCACCTATTTTATTTTATTTTTTTTTACTAAAATTTTGGAACCTTATTGTATTAAAAAAGTTCTATATTTTTTCAGGTCGGAGAAATCCAGCCGATTTGAATTATGTTGCTGATATGATGCAGAAGCAGCAAAGAGCCCCTATCAACGACTTTGAAATCCATCACGAAAATAGTTCGAATACGTGGCATGTAGTTGGCTCTGGCTTGCAACGATTTGTTCAGATGACAAACTGGCGGTAAGTCAGATTTGCGATCTACCAATAGTCAATGATGTTACCTTATTCAGTGTGAACATAGTTTGTTGGTATAAAAAGATTCAATTTTTTTGAGTTGGTGAAATCTTATAGTGGACTTGAAACAGATACGCAGATTCTGATAGAAGATTCCAGCATGTTCTGGAAGCTTGCGGAGTGTACAAGTCTCTGATGAAGATGGGTGTCAAGGAAGGTGACACTGTAATTGTTGGAGAGGTATGTTACTATAAGCTAAGCACACTATTTAGCATCCACAAATTGGATCGACATTGATGATATCAGCGATTTAGGGGTGTTAACGGGCCGAACCTGGCTCGGCTCGTGAACGGAAGTGGTCGGGCTGGCTCGAAGCTCATCTAGCTTAAAAAATTTCAGCTCGGCTCGAGTTTGCGAGCTCGTGAACCTAAACGAGCCTACCGTACATGCCATATTGCAACGTAAAACAAAAGTGTTGCTCCAAGTGGTTTTAACTTTGATGATTAAAATTGATTTATAGCAACACTGATTAAAAAAAGGGTTACATCATTAATGCTATATTTTGCTACATTTTTTCAAAAAAAAAAAAAAATCAGAAAACAAATTTCCGAAAAAAGTGGCGCAATTCATTTCCGCTTACATTTAAACGAATTAATAGTTTTAAAAATTACTCTAATCAGTAATTACTCTCATTTTATCTCCTTCTATCGTTCTTTCCTATGCATTTTGAAGTAGAAAATGATATTAAAATCACTATTTTATGCATAATTATTGTACATGAATAATTATTACTCGCCAATCATGTGCAAATTGTTTTTCACTAATATATTAAGTAGAAAAATTGCACTTGTTTGGGAGCTTTTGAACCGAAGCTTAGAAGGCTTGGTTTGGCCCCGTTAATATCTCATCTTGAACTGTTTGCGACCCAATGAGCTTATTAACACCCCTAATCAACATATAAGACTTCAGCTGTGATATGATTGCTGAAACTTGAGAGATTTTTTAGTAAATTTACATGACTTCAGAAGCATGGCATTAACGAATAGCTAATCCATTCGCACATTGCTTAAAATCGCTCAATAGTACTTAACAAATTTTTTTGTGGCAGATGGAAATGATATGGCATGATTCTCCACAAGGCTCAGGACCATCAAATATGAAGAAGAAAAGATATGATTCACAGAAATGGCCTCAACTGATGTAACCCTTGTTTCTCTTCGAAGAGATTATTATGACGTGGGTGTTAAATACATGGTTTTGAAAACCGGACCGGCCGGTCGGACCGGGTCAGACTGGAACCGGCCACTGGTACGGTCGGTTTTCACCCGGTTCAATGTCATGTCAAAGACCAGACGTTGACTGGTTGAATCAGCCGGTCGGACCCGGTTGAACCGGAAACCGGTTGTTTCAACCGGTCAGTTCACTTATTCTTCTTAAAAATAATGTTTTTTAAATATTTTGCAATAGGCAGGAATTGAACTCAGAACCTTCAGGTTGTTATCCATTATGCCCACCACTCAACTACAACACTTATTTGACACACATTTGTATTATATCTCTTTTATAATATCTATTTAAAACTTTTACTTAGTTTTAAATTAAGTATTTATTTTATTTATTTAGTGTATTGTGTAAATAAATTCACCATATCTTATTTAAATAATATTTTTTCAATTTTTAGAAAACCCGGTTCGATCACCAATTTAATCCGGTTGAACCTTAAATCCATGAATCATCATTTTCACCGGTTCGATGACCATTTCAGTTCTGAAAACCATGGTTAAATATGTACGAAGCTTGAATTTGAAGATGTTGATTCATTCATGTCAGTACCGGATTCCTCTATTATCGGGAGAGTACGTCATTCTGCTACTTATTAGTATAAGTTTTACATGTATACTATTTTGTGATTAACAAACCGTATAGCTCATTACTTAGCTTAATCTTGTATTGTTAATCAATTCTTTTTGCTTTGCAAGAAAAGGATTATGACGTAGTTTTGATAAATGTTTTTTCTTATCAAGAACTATTTTATTGACTCAATTTCAGTTTTAGGTTAACCACTATGCTAAGATATTAACCACGGGTTGTAAATTTGTACACTTGAGAATGTAAACCATTAAAAACATATTTTTTTATGAAACCATTAAAAACATTCTAGAAAACTGATTCTAAGTTAAAAATATGTGGGGTTCAATTGTACTTCTTTTTTTATCTTCAAAATGGTTAAATTCAACTGTAATAAAATACTTAGAAGAAGCATTGTAAAATGTTCAAACAGAGACCCATCGATATTGCTAGTTATGAATAAAATACTCATTCAAATACATCTAACCATTTTCAAATCGACCATTTTAAAGAAATATTTCAATTTTATTAACTGAATCTATTTATAAAAATGTTGGATAATAGAACAAAGGTAGGACAGAGACATTAAAAGTCTAAAAACTGTAGTAATAGAGAATTTTAAAGGTTACTTTCTCCCCGAATTTAAGGGTCATCTATCTTTTTAACAATGATATGTTTCCATTTTGTATCAGAAAAATAATTTTTTTTTTCAATTGGTGAGAAAGAGAAAAAAATAAAACCAACGAGCTAATTTAGCATTGTTTTCCAAAACCACTATTCAAGAATTGTATATTGTTTTGTCAAAACACGTGGAATGCAGGACAACAAATGTAAACCCGCCCCCCTACTAAAACATACTCCACCCGCTTTTCTTTCTGTCGCAAATTTGACAAATTCTATATTCCCAAATTTATTACATATTTAAATGTTGCATCATACGATCCTGTGTTATAGATCATAGTTTGGACCGTCCATACAAATAACAAAATTGGACCGTCGATATCTAATATGATCTTAATAACCAAAAGAAGACATATTCTATGATAATTTTGTTAAAAAAATGTTTCAATTATTTTACCCTTAATGATCATTGGATCAATGAGGCGATGACTGATCCAATTGTGATAAAAGGTAGAATAAGATTTATTTTATTAAAAGCAAATTCATCATGATCCACACGTAAATGAAACATCAAATTGATATGCATAATGCTTAAATTTTGAAAAATGTAATATAGCTAGGGTTGGAATTATTCTTTTAATGTATCGGTCCACATGCAAGCATTATGATACCATTTATTTTCAACAATAGGTCAAATGGAGCCAATAAACCCAATCAATTAATAATAATATGGTTTCTTGCTTCAAATGTTTAGTGGAAGAGTCAAGGTCACACATTCTATGTCTGTTTTCGTGCATGCTTAAATTATTTTTTCTTTTTTAAATTGGTTGTTTCCTTTTTCTAATTTTATTATCTACTACTTATTGCATCATGTTAGCAGAATTTCATCTTTTCATTCTTCTGAAATTGATTGTTATGTATTTATTGTCCCTTTCGAGTCTTTTCATTCTTCTAATGTCACTAAAATTTCATTTCTTCATTATGTTCTTTTAAAAACAAGAATTATTCAACAATTTGTTGATATATTGAGTAACATATCAATTGAATATTGTTTTATAACGTTTCTAAACTTACGTGAAAACGTAAAAAGAAATAGAGAAAATGGAAGAACGAATTTTAATCTAGTAGTTTAGAATAGATAATGATAATGACCACCCATTTAAAAAGCATAGGATGCAATATTTGGAAATGATGAAAACAAAAGAAAGATGGTTGACCCATTTCTTTTACTGTTTTTTAGTACTTTATGTCATTCCCAATGATTTAATGTTCAAAAAGAATTTTCTAAATTTTCTTTTTTTATTTGTTTATTTTTTCCTCAATTCAGGACTAATTAAACAAATAATTTAAATGTGATAGATGTGGCACTAATGACCCACTTATAGCTTATATTTGGGCAGTTTGATTAAAGCTTTTGAATTTGACCAACTCTTTTTGCTCACTTTCAGAAAGATAACCACTTAAGTTTATTTATTTGAATTTTTTAAAAGAGTTTACAAAATATATGCAGATTATACCATTGTATTTACCAATTACCCATTTACTAAAATTATTTTAATATTAGCACACTTGTGTTTATATCACTACGATTTTTGTGACAGATTTATTTTAGATTATCATTTTTACAGAAATTACTCTTTTCCTTTAACACATTTATTTTTTATTTACTGGTAAGTGATTTTATCGGCTAGACCAGGTGGTATTACATAGTTTTATTGATACTAAACTTTATTGGTATCTTTAAAACTTTTTTGTTGACCAAATAATTTAGTTAAGTCCAAAAGAAGATAGGTTAAATTCGCATAAATGAAATTGGAGTGGGAGGTGTTAAAATTTCAAACTAAGATTCTGAAATTTATGTTTTAAGAATACATATCAAACGATAATACAATTTCGAAGAACATAAGTAGACAACAACAAATAGCAAAAACTTTGACTAAATGAGGCCTTTTTATTTAATTAATTAACTTTGTTTGTTATTTTTTTGCATTGAGAAAGTGGGTTTGTTCCAGTTATTAACAAGTTAATCATATATTAAAAACAAGACAATTTTCTTGGTTTAGTTAATAATAGATAGAAAAATCTTAACTACTCCCTTTGAAAAAAATTTAGAAGCAGACAACAATTCTGAACAGATTTCATTGTTTTAATATGCTTAAAATGCGGATTTACATGTGATTATATATCTGTGATAATTTAATTAATTTTGAGTATACCATATATACACTGCTTAGTACTTACTAATTATTAGCATACATTATATTAATCATAATATAATCAACATATTTTCGATATTTTTATACTCTCTAGGATGACACCAAATTTAAACTCTTTTTCATTTAAAATTTCTTCAATTATAGTTTGATATATAGCCAAACGATTAAAATGTGAACTATTTTGCATTATGCATTGTACTGTGATATAAGGTATTTTGATATCAATTTAGTACATCGTTTCATCGTGCCTACTCTGCGTTTTTTAAATTTTCACATTTTTAGTTTCATCCAGTCACTCTATTTGTTTCTTATGTGAATTTCAATTCAATTCTACTTCTCTTTAATAAATACTTTCCATCTCGACATAACTTAATTTGGCTTGGTTAGCGATGAAATCGTTACATGTAGACTTTGTAGTGTAAATATCTTTTTCACCCTCAATTTCATTTTACGTATAAGAAGTTACAAATTGTTGAATTATAATACTTTGAACCTTTTGTTTTAACCTAACTAAGCGAAGATTATTGTTCATTAATTGTTTATTATTAGTTTGACATTCTTACATATAGAACTGATTTTGCAATAAAGTTTAATTAATTATTATCACTTATCACCTAGCTAATGTATATACGTAATATCCATTTTGTAGTAGATATAACCTAGCCTAGCTTCTGAGTTTGCACGTGAACTAGCAATTCTTATTTTTACTTTTATCAAATATTTTAACAAATTGCTTCTGCTTACAATAACCTGATGTAATGTTTACGTACCTCACTAATATTTACGTTACTTGAGCATTTAACTATCTCATCCGTAAACTAATCGACTTGTAACGAATCACGAATTAATTACCAAACGTATGTCGTCAATGTATATGTTAGATTTCTTATATATGCTTTCGAAATTATTTAATTGGTTTCAAGCAACCAATGCTGATACCAATGCCCATTAAAGGCCTCAAGACCCATCAAAGACCCAAATCACTGCATCTTGGGTTAGAAGCAAAAGTATACCTCGGCACGAACGCGCGCCGATACCCCATCAGCATAACATTGAGCCGATGCAAAGTCTTACAAATAAATGGCTCTCAGCGCTACTCACCGTATTCAAGCTAAGACATTGTCCTTAGAACCCACACCGACATAGGCGCACTCCTTATCTTTTCTCTGTCACATTAAATGCAATACTGACTGGCAGAGATGAATCATTTAATGCCCCGACGGCTGACAAGACCCCCGAGCGGCTTGCCACACGTGCACCTCTTGCAGACGGGTCCCACATATCATCATTACATGCAAATCCTATAAATAGCAAGATAATCTCCCACTGTAGAGGTAACTGCTATTCTAAGAACACACTGAAACCACCCTTCTCGGATACCTAACTTGATCGTCGGAGGGTCTTCGTCGGAAAAACTTCCAACCGGGGACTTGTTTTGCAGGGCTTGGGAACACTCGAAGACCAAGAAGATCACTCTGGAGGAACATCAAATTGGTGTGGTGAGCGTGGACGTCAACCCTGAATGATGACTACTCCCTCGAGCAGACCGATGAAATCTCCCCCTCCAGGAACTACCCTACTTCTGGACACTCCGGAGCCCAGAGACAAAGCGGGAATAGCGAAAGTGGTCACCAACGTTCCCCTGACGTAGACAGAGACACCTAGCTCATCAAGACCAAGGATAAGCGAGAAAAAGAGAAGGAAAGCGAAAAACAAGATATGATGGTCATGCTTATCAAGCAAAACGAACAACAAAATGCGGCTATGGCCCTGATGCAGAGCATGATGAATGAAATCTTACATTCACAGAAGGAGGAGCAAGAAGTGCTTAGAAAACTCTGCCAGGAAAGGTGAATAAATGAGTCGGAAACGCGACACACACTGCAAAGTTCTCCATCCGCGACTAGGCAGGACCACTCACGATACAAGTACCGCAGCCCCAGAACACCGGAGAAGGAAGGAGCTTCAACGGCCAAAGAAAAAGCAAAAGCAAGTCTACCAAGCCGGAAGATGAGTTGGAAAGAAGATCTCAGGGCAGGGGAAAAGTCTTCGCACGCAAAGCACATTCCAAAGAACTCTTGATTAGCGAAGGGAGTTCGGCGGAGTCTAGACGCAAGACTCCCTAGAAGCAGCAGCCGGCTCGGGAGGACTTGGAAGCCGTCATAGCCAAAAGGGTAGGCGAGCTCCTAAAGGAGAGGGGTATGGAAACTAGCATACTCGATATCGCTGAAACGAAGTTGCCTTTCAGTGCCCATATACGCGCAGAAAGATTCTCGAAGGGGTTCAAACAGCCTCGACTGCGCGAATATTCTGGGATAGGGGACCTTATGGCACACGTCCGCTATTTTCGCCAAGTCATGGAGGTAGCTGATGCTACTGATGCCATGTTATGTAAGCTATTCCCCACCACCCTCGTGGCGCAAGCAACCCATTGGCTAGAGAGTCTAAAGCCAGGGTCTGTGACGAGCTTTGACATGATGGTTAAAAACTTCGCCATGTACTTCGTCATGTCCATTCCCCCTAGCCGAACGGTCCAAGATTTGTAAATGGTTCGATAAAAGATGGATGAATCCCTGGCCGAGTTCGTAGAAAGATTTCAGAAAGTGGCCCCAGAAATTAGGGATTGCAATATAGATATAGCCTCCGATGCAATGGCAAGGAATTGTCGGAGTGCTGACCTGGCGAAAGATATTTCCACTGAGAGACCTACCACGTTGGCTGCGTTGATGCAGAAAGCTAGGAAGTGGGTACGATGGGAAACTCATAAGAGAAACACGAAATAAATCGAGGCCGCGGTAAGAGAGGAGCCTGCCAAACGGTGAGATTACGGAAGACGAGACTCAGAATACCGATCGATGTACACACTGGAAATGGCGAGGCGAGAAGCGGAAGAGTCACTCCCATTCAATGTCAAAAGGAAGGAGGTATTAATGTGGATTGAGAAAAATGGGGAGGACATGCGATACCCCCCTAGAATGAGGCATAAAGGGAAACCGGGAACATACTGTGAGTTCCACAAAAGTGAAGGTCATGATACTGAAGAATGTAGAGAATTGACTCGAGAGCTGAGCAAGAAAACTGCAGAGGGCCGACTGAACCATTTTCTCCATCCTCCACCAAGAGGAGAACGATGAGAGGAAGGAGGCAGACATCGTCCAGAGTGAGGCTATCAACCGCCTCGCTGCGAAGGCGAGTAAGGCTATCAACCACCTCGCCAGGAAGCCGAGCAAGGCTATCAACCACCTCGCCGAGACGAAGATCGAGGTTACCAACCACCTCGCCGGACCGATAAAGCGAACTACCGATCGCCTAACCCAAATGCTGAAACGGGCCAACACCAACGTCGTAATGCTGAAGACCCTCCACCTAGAGGAGTAATACATGTAATATCGGGGGGAACCATCCAGAAAAAAAGAAAAAGGGGAAAAGCATTTGACTACGATAATATAGATAGGGGAGGCAAAACATGCTACTCCTTCGCCCAGGAAAGGAAACCTTCGCCCCATAATGACACCTTGGTGATTGAAATGATGGTGGAAGGATACCAAGTGCGCCACATCCTAGTGGACATAGGTAGCTCGGTCAATGTGATGACTAGAAGGGTATACGAAGCCGTGGGAGGAAACCCTAACCATCTCGCTATTCATCAAGCACTGCTAATCGGCCTCGGCGGGCATGCCGTCCGAGTATGTGGTTCAGCAAACTTATCCATTGCATTGGGAGACGGGAACCCCAAGTGGAAGACTTGAGCGGAGTTATTGATTTTAGATATCCCGTTAGCCTACAACATAATCCTGGGGCGCCCACTCATCATTGGATCTGAAGGAGTCATTAACCTCAGGTACCTTACGCTGCAAATACCCACGCATCAGGGAGTGGCCACCACCCGAGGAAATCAACAGGCTACCCAGGAGACGTATTTAATGTCCCTAAAGGCCGAGCCTTTGTCAGTAGACAAGCCCGACTGAGAAACATCCGCCGAGCCGGTGGATGTAATGGTAGCAGTCACCTTGGAGGAAGGGAAGGATATCCGCATGTCAAGAGGATTGATGAATAAAACCAGGGAAGAGATCCTAACGGTGTTACGAGAAAAGGTCCGGGCTTTCGCGTGGGCCCCGACGGACCTTAAAGGCGTCAGCCCTACGGTCGTAGAACACAGACTAAATGTCCTCCCTCAGGCAAGGCTGGTGAAGCAAAAGTGGAGAAACCATGCTCTAGAAAGACAGAGAGCAATCGAAGAAGAGATTTCCGGCTTGTTAGAAGCCAGACACATCAAGGCAGTTCGTTACCTGGATTGGATCGCCAACGTGGTATTAGTCAAGAAGCTAAACGGGAAATTCCGCATGTGTGTGGATTTCACAGACTTGAACAAAGCTTGCCCAAAAGATAGCTACCCCCTCCCCAGTATAGACATGTTAGTAGATGCCACGGCAGGCTACGCCATTTATTCCATGCTGGATACCGCCTTAGGATACAATCAAATACCAATGGCCGAAGAAGACAAGGAAAAGACCTTTTTTATCACCCACGAGGGTATATATTGCTACAATGTCATGCCCTTCGTTCTCAAGAATGCTGGAGCCACGTATCAAAGGATGGTTAAGGAAATATTCGGTGACATGACAGGAAAGGAGGTAGAGTTGTACGTGGATGACATGATTATCAAGAGTAAAGCTGAGGAAGATCACGCTGCCGATATAGCCAAGGTGGTGACTTTGCTGAAAAAGTATGAGTTGAAGCTTAACCCGGAAAAGTGTGCCTTCGACGGGAGGGAAATTTTTGGGCTATTTGGTCTCACAAAGGGGAATAGAGGCCAACCCGAACAAAATAAAGGCGGTACTCCAGCTACAAGAACCGCGAAACATCAAGGATGTCTAGCGCCTCAACGGCAAACTCAATGCTTTAGGCCGCTTCATTTCCTATGCAGCACGACGATGCATCCCATTTTACAAAGCCTTAAAAGCTAAGAAATTTGTATGGGGGGAGGACTATGCCGCCGCCTTGGCTGAGATCAAAACCTTTTTGGTCTCTCCGTCTTTGTTGAGTTACCCTATAGCTGGCGCACCACTGTACCTCTACCTCAGCACTTCAAAAGAAGCATTAGGAATGGTTCTCATCAGAGAAGAGGAGGCAGATCAATTCCTTGTCTATTATGGCAACCGCGCTTTAAAAGGCGCCGAAATAAAATACGACCACATGGTGGCGCCATTATTTCCAAGCCCACACGATCATAGTGCGAATCAACCTACCACTTAAGAAAGTACTCCAACGGCCCGAAACTTCAGGGCGCCTCGTCGAATGATCCCTCAAACTTGCTGAATTTGACGTCCGCTTTGAACCAAGGATGGCAATGAAGGCGCAGGCGTTAGCAGACTTTGTACAAGAAGCCACATCGCGGAAGGAGCTACCAGAGGTGATGTGGCGTATGTTTATAGATGGCAGTTCTAACAGTACAACATCGAGCATTGGAATATACATCCAAGGCCCAAAGGGGATATTGATTCGACAGGTAGCCAGGCTTGAATTCAGAGCCTCTAACAACGCAGCGGAATACGAAGCGCTGATATTCGGTTTGGAGATCATTAAAGCTATTAAACCGGACAATGTTAGAATATTCAGTGATTCCGGACTTGTAGTCAAGCAATTCGGCGGGGAATATAAAGACAAGAATGGCTCCATGCGATAATATCTTAACCGAATCACCACCCTTATCAAAGATATCCAAATGGAGGGTACTGAAATGTCCATTGAGCAAATTCCCAGAGCGCTGAACGCCGAGGCTGATAGATTGGCAAAGGGGGCCTCAAGCGAAGAACAGGAAATCTTACTCCCCTGTATCCCTCTACGGATAAATGCCCCTAGCGTGCCGATAGCTGAGGTACTACAAACGGAGGTGGAGGATGAGTGGTTTACCCCCATCGACAAATACTTGGAACGCAATGAGCTACCAACAGACGCAGGCCTAGCTTAAAAAATAGTGAGAAAGTCTTTCCGCTATGCAATCATCGGCGGACAGCTGTATCGAAAATCAATAAGTCATCCATGGCTGAAGTGTGTTGACTGAGTCAATGTCGATTATATATTACGCGAAGTTCACAAGGGCCTCTGTGGTGCGCAAGAGAAGAAGGATGCAAGGGTTCGAAGGGCAAAGCTGCAGGGCTTCTATTGGCCAACTATGGAGCTGGAAGCTAAGAGAATGGTCCAATCTTGCGAAGCTTGCCAGGCCTTCGCCAAGACATCATCGGCACCAACCGGGCCGAGGGTTGTAATACAAGCTGCATGGCCCATCGCTCTCTGGGGAGTGGATTTAGTAGGGTCCTTACCAAGAACGAAGCAACAGAAGTGCTGGATTATCGTGGCCGTTGATCACTTCACCAAATGGGTAGAGGCCGAGACCTTGTTAGCCATCACACCGAAGCAAGTCACTTCTTTCTTTACCAAAAACATTATGTCACACTTCGGCATCCCTCATACAATCATAGCAGATAATGGGACGCAATTCAACTACCATGCGTTCAAATTTTTTTGTCACCGGTTAAAAATACGACTCCGCTTCTCCAGCGTCTCCCATCCTCAGATAAATGGCATGACAGAGGTGACAAATTGGACCATCTTGGAAGGAATCAAAACAAGAGTCCAAGAACATGGTTTGGCGTGGCTTGAGGAACTGAACAACGTCTTTTGGTCCTACAGAACCATGCCCCGAAAGGCGACAGGGGAGACGCCATTCCTTCTCACTTATAGAACGGAGGTGGTAGTTCTAGTTGACGTCGGCGCACCTAGCGCAAGGGTAGTGATCTACATTGAAGGAGCTTCAAACGATGATCTATTGCGGAAGAATTTAGATTCGTTGGAGGAGAAGCGGGAACAAGCTCTCATACGCATGACGAAATACAAATGGCGCATCACCCTCATCCGCAATAAGAAGATTAAACCTCGGACCTTCCAAGAAGGTGAGCTAGTCCTCCGAACCACAAAGGACTCACAAGCTATAGAAGGGCGAGGGAAGCTCGGTATTAAATGGGAAGGCCCGTTCATAGTGATAAAATGAATAGGAGGTAGTGCCTACAAGTTATCCACTATTCAGGGAAAAATTCTACCTCGCACATGGAACGTGGCTTCCCTTCGAAAGTTTTACCCAGGAGCATGACGGATGACATTTTGTATGTTTATTTCATAGATGATATTTTGTACATTTATTTCATGAAATTGTGTTTTGTGAACTTTCAGGATGATGCAAATACAGTTTTCTATAAAGTTCTTCCATTCGAACAAACAGAGGACCACGAATAAAGCCCGCAAGGTTAAATCAACGAGATCCCCTTGGTGCTCCCATGCTTTGAAATTAAAGCAAGTAAAATAGCCCGCAGGGTCAGATCAGAGAGATCTTCTCGGCGCTCCCACGCTTTGAAATTAAAGCAAGTAAAACAACCCGTAGGGTCAGATCAGCGAGATCCCCTCGACGCTCCCACGCTTTGAAATTAAAGCAAGTAAAACAGCCCGCAGGGTCAGATCAGCGAGATCCCCTCGGCGCTCCCACGCTTTGAAATTAAAGCAAGTAAAACATCTCGCAGGGTTAGATCAGCGAGATCCCCTCAGTGCTATCACGCTTTGAAATTAAAGTAAAACAGCCCGCAGGTTCAGATCAACGAGATATCCTCGGCGCTCCCACGCTTTGAAATTAAAGCAAGTAAAACAGCCCACAAGGTCAGATCAACGAGGTCCCCTCGGTACTCCCACGCTTTGAAATTAAAGCCAGTAAAATAACCCGCAGGGTCAGATCAGCGAGATCCCCTCAGCGATATCACTGTTTGAAATTAAGGCAAATATAAAACAACCCATAGTCAGATCAACGAGATCCCTTCAGCATTAACACGCTTTGTAATCAAAACTAAAACCCATGTGATGGATCAATGAGATCCTAGCGGTAATACCATAAACCAGTCAAATAGCATACAAGATAAATTAAGATGCAAAACAGATCATCCAGAATATAGCAAGTAAAGATGGGAAATTTCGTTATCTTGACAACTAATCAGAATGAAAAACCATGAGCAAGAAAAACTCAGCAACGAACTACTAGCTCAG
>CATIWQ010601656.1:0-13846 GCA_949673415.1 Euphorbia schlechtendalii
CGTATCCACTCTTTAATGGGAGTCGTCAATTCCCGCAATTCCTGCATCTGCTTTGAATTTGGTCTCGGCTCGTACAGAACCTCTGCTAGGATGCTATTCTTTGTGAATACCAAATAAATGAATGTTGAAGAATGAAAACTTTTATTGATAAGTGCTTTGCAATTACACTCATACAAAAAACGCTCGAATATGTAGAGAAATCTAGTGATCGAAACAGGGATTCGAATCACTTATACAGTTTCTCACTAATGCTCATGAATGTAGTGAAAACTAGACATTTTTACTCTCTATCTATACACACATTATGCACTACTTTCCCACCCCTTCATTCTACACCATATGCCACTAGTGGTGCACGAAATTATTGAGGATTTGGAGCCCTATTTATAGAGTTTGAATGGTTGTGTCTATCTAAACAAAAAGTCACATCCATTGGTGAAAGATTACATCTCTTCAATGTTATTGGTTAAGAGGCTTTGATTCATTCCACAATGGATAGGCACCTTTTCATGATTGGTTGACTCCTGATAAGTGTCTTTTTGTTGGAAGTTGATGGTGGTCGATGGCGGTTGATCATACTTATCTGGTGGTTGGTAGTTAAGAAGATAATACTAGAAAACCGTCCAAATAGCGACCGCGATAGACAAGTCACGAGCGTGAATCTTCCTTTGATAAATTTCTATTCTGAAGTGACCAGGTCACGACCACGAATGATTATCGCAACCGTGAATGGAGTTTTCTTTAGAAATTTCCTTGCAACTTCACTGATCTTTGACAGCTTCGATCCTAAGCCAAATCTTTAAGTTCCACGCATCTTTTTGCACCTTTTTTCACTCTATTTTCGTAGAATTCCACTTTTGATCATTTTACTTCCAAGATTTACCTAGTATCTGCATTTGCATAAAAAACAACTACATACCACATGAAATCTTTTATATGAAGTATAAAATGACTAAAACTATAGTGTTTAATGTATAAATTTATCATGATAATAAGTGTAATTATACAGTTATCAGCTGTAGGCTTGCAATCACGGCCTACCGCGCAAGCCCACAAGATGGGCTTGCGGGAAGGACTACAAGCCTAGCTTGCTGCATAAGGCAATCCCGTTATGGCAGCGACCAATGAGTTAGCCCACGGGTAATAGTGACCCGCGTGGCCAACCTTATGTGGGATAGGTTTTGGTCGGTAAAGATCCGTGTGGATCAATCATAGAAGCTCTCCTAATTTGGAAGCTCATGCTAACAAAGTTCTACCGAATTTCTCTAAGAGAACATAGTCACAAAAAGAGAAAAAGCATGCATGGTAATGCTCCAAAATTAGATCCTAGGTTTCTTTTATAAGCTTTCTAAACCTAAAAGCATCTATGGAACATTTTAACCTAAAATATATCAATCATGGCATGCTTAGGAGATCCTTATGTTAATTTTAAAGTTTTGACATTCCACCTTGCAATGTTTGCATTTTCAAGTACTGCGTTTGATTAATTAGCAGTGGTATTAGTGCCTGCTGTGAGCGGATGACACAGAGCGATGGGCCGAGAGTGTGCAGAATGAGAGGCATGATCTACCGGGGTGTTTAAAAGGTACCAGGTAGGGGGACCCGGAAAGTTTGGTAGAGAAGGGAAAACATTTTTACATTGGTCAAACCCAAATCCGCAGTCTCTTAGTGTAGAGTCACCACCTGGATTAGCTCTTTCAAGGAATTAGAGTCCTGTGAGGCTTAATGTCCGGGGGATGGCCCACTAAGATACATAGATTCGGGTTCTAGAAAAGTTGCTTATTTCTTATTGGATCACATTATATTACATCTATAGAAAACCGTATTTCTTAATTCCGCATATTCACACTTTGGTCATTTTTGAGTTATTATGCATGATTCACGTATATTTGAAAGCGATAAATACATACATAAAATAGTGAATAAATGCGAAAAAAATAAAGATTAAATTACAAAACCTCGTGGGATGCAACCACCCGCCTAATCAATTAATTACATTTCCCAAAAAATAATTAAAATTCAATGCCCGAAGGAAAATAAAATCCTAGGCATACATCTAATCCTAATCTACCTGCATCCACAAAGGTTAGCATTAGGTATACGATGCTGCATAGATGCTCGATTTTAGTTTTGGCGAGGCTCGTGTGGCCTATTAAAAAATCATGATAATAGATTTGTTATTGAAAATAAAATGATTCATTTTATTAACATGTTGGTTGCTCATCTTAATTAATGAAATTGCTCACATGGTAAAATAGTGGGGGCTGTTATCTGGAAATATATTTCTATTCCCTTCGTGGAAGTATTCGAACATGAAAATTAAAAAAAAAGAAATAAAAGATGAAGAAGAAAATTACAACATTTACAATAATAATAAATGAAATAATTCCTAGGTCTACAAAAAAAATCAGAAAAAGATGAAGCAGACGAGAGCACAGAATTCGCAATTCTAGGAACTTAGAGGCTTACCCTTTCGACGTGATTCCACTTTGGAGTATCCGTTCGATCCCTGGGAGCGTTTCTCGTTCATTTTCATTTAGTTGTGTTGGGTTTGAATGGAAAATTAATGTTTATTTATCCAAAAGATAATAATACTCAGGTTCTAAATATTGTTAGACCCGAGAATATCTGAGGATTTTTGAAGAAAAGTAGATGAAGAATGATTTGAAAATAATTAAAAGTTGGGATCAAAACATGTTTTGGATCTAAGTAATTCAAGAGAAATTGAAAGAAAATGATTTTGTTATTTTTCTCGTTGTTTTTTTTCCTTTGAAAATCAAATTTTTCTCTGAAATTTCCCTTCTCTCCAATACAAAAAAGTTCAACTATTTATAGGAGAAAAAAGTGAAAATCCAAAAAGGCAGGTAAATTTGGCGAGGCTCACTAAAGAGTTTGACGAGCCCTCCAAATTCTGGCGAACCTTGCCAGATTTTGTGGCAAGGTAGGCTCAGGATTCGGTTTTCCGCGGTGTTTTCAAATTTTTTTATGTATTTTCATATTTTTTAAATAATGTTTGAATTCAAGAAAAATTAAATGATATTATTGGGAAAGTCCATTTGAATTCAAAGACGAGGAAGACTCCCATTTGAAGATCATCAAACGATTGAAAATCCCGAAAAGCCATCATCATTGAACACGCTAGCTGGTACAAAATCCATGCTCACAACTACCCCTCGTGTGATAATTGTTGGTTGTATAACTAGTATGATCACACAAATTAGAGTGGAGGGATTGAGAATATACCTAACCGGTGTGGTTAGTTCCATCTTTGTCCCCGATTGGTGATGACATGGGCCTTCCTTCCTAGAGTCGTGTCCTCACGGGATTATCCATTTCTTTCTTTAGAATCCCTTTGATACTTGGTGACCCTTATGGGTAGGTCGATCTTTTCTATCTATGGTGCCCCTTTAGTGGTCGGCAACCATTTCATTCTTTAGTTTTGGTCATTGTGTGCCCCTTGTGATGATTGGAGATAGGTGCCTGAATCTATTTCAAAGGCAACTTTAGCAGGATGTTGACTTGTTTCCTATGACAAGTTAGAGAAAAGTATAATGTTAATACATTTTATGATGAATGTTTTAATTATTTGATTGATTTTATGCGAAGCAAAATTTTTTTCCCCCTTCAATCAAAAATTAAAACATGAGGAAGAAATGAGTTTGATAAGAAATTCGAGGGTGTCCCGAAAACTGCTCCATTGTTTAGGAGAGTTTTGTGACGTTGCAATGTTGTAAAACCTAAATAGGCTTGAATTGACTTTAGGCTTGAGTGGGCCATCGTCTTATTTGTAGGTTCCTCATGTGAAGGTGGAGTTTCTTGTTTATCGGGATAGTGTTGCCCCAGTTTGGCATTGTCTTTACCTGTAAATGACATGATGCGAATGTAATGTGTGCATGAACAATATTTATCATATGATGTATGTTCGTCTGTTGTAGGTGTTATGGGTTTTATTCATTGAAGAGCCTTCTCTTGTACTGGTGCATGGTTAACCCTAGGACTTGTCTTGTTGGTGATTCCATGGATGACTTCCTTAGAGCGACAACCATGGGTTCATTAAATCAGATTTGAGTTCAAAGCTTGGATCTAGTTTGAGGAAAGTCTAGATGAGTCATTGATCCCACAAGGCAATGATCAGTTAGAAGCCGTTTGCCTAAAGAGTTGGAGGAATGATGTCACGTACCATTCCAAGGAGAAGATGATTAACTTGATATTTCTTTGGTCCTACTTTTTGCATAGACTTCCCTTACAGGTTTTCAATATATCAAACCTTGTCTTAATTTTTACCTAGACCACCCTTTTAGGTTTTCAATCTAGTAGACTCATTTTTCTTTATTTTTTCATTTTTTAGATGTTTACTTGCAATATTCTACCATTGACATGCAAGCAATCAAAATAAGTATATGCATAAAGATTTAGCAAAAATGACAATTCATTGATGAACTTAAAATGGGTATAAATGTTTCAAATGATTTGACTCCTGCCATCAATTAGCCCTCTCAAGTTCTAATAAATGTGGTTCTCTCGATGTCCTAAGTTTTGCTCGAGTCACCCTTTTTGAGTTTTCAACTTAGTGGACTATTCTTTTTCTTTTTGAAAAGAAGCCCTAATTTTTGCTCAACTAACCGAGTGTTAATTGACAGGCTAATTACAAATTTTTTTTATTAGTACTACTTTTTATCAATTTATTTCTTTCGCTTATACTTGATAGCAATTGTGTAAGACTTGGTTGATTTGGTAAATTGGTCGTCGTCCATGTCCATGACTTCATTTGCTGCCTCATTTAGCATTTTTGATTTATTAGTTGGTGCTCGCACCGCTTTGCTAGCTTGAGGTGTATGTATTGATTGTTTTTTATTATCAGCGTAATGATTTCCCCACAAATGGTAACAAGCCATGTGAAGGAGTTGTTGACACGTTCAATGATCCGATTCCTTTTTGTCTTTAGTGTTGTACTGGTTGTTCGACCCTTTAGGGGAGCTTCAATTTGCCTTAGTCATTTTGACTTATGCTTGATTGCCCCGCGAATGGTGGTGAGCCGTGTGTTCAATGATCTTACTCCTTCTTTGTAACATTACGCCATTGGTTTGGTCTCAACTTGCTTTGTTGACATTTTGGCCTTATCCTAGCTTTGATCATTTTGATCTTGCATGCTTCATTCCCTTGATTGACTAAGTTAGTGGACGTTTCATGCTCAAAGATCTTTTGATTGATCTTTCATCCTTGTAGGATGAAGCAATTGCTATCACGCTTTATCTAAGTACATGTATTTATCTCTCACTTTCTCTCAAGAGTCAAATCATCTGAAATTACAATGACTTTGGGGAATCCATTTATACCCAAATTAATTTCATGACATGATGTGTCATATGTGCTAAAAAAATTATGTGTATGCTTATGAGAATGCATGATGTCATTGATAGAATATCAAGAAAGTAAACAAAGTTCAATTTATTCAAAAATAATTCAACAGCCTCGAGGGTAAAGTAGCTAAAAGCTAAATTATTACATAATCATCCATTGATGCTAGTGTCCCCCAGATGTATCTATGGATTTAAAGTACTCCATCATGTTTGCCTTTTCAAACACTTCTTCATAGCTCTAAAAGATGTCTGACCCAAACTTGTTCCTATATGATGGCAGTGCACTGTCTAGAAGCTTGGTTATCATCTACAGTAGAGTTAATCAAGCCTGAAGCCTGACTTGTGTGGCCATCCAATGCGCATAGTAGGATTTGAAGCTCTCACCATGTTCTTGCCTTATAGCCTCCAGATGTTGCATTGTGGTTTCCATTTGTGAGTTGAAACCGTAATGCCCCATTATAGCCTGAGCAAGGCTATTCCAATCAATGGCTATGTCTAGTGGAAGGTTTCTGTACCATTCATTGATTGGGTGGCCCAAGGTGACAACAAAAAGCTTAGCCATCATGCATTTGCTGACCCTTAATGCTCTCATCACCTTTTGATAATGTGTCAAATGAGAGCGCGGGTCATCAGATCCCACATACTTTTCAAACTGCGGCATTACAAAGTTTGGGGGCAATTTATCTTCATCGCTGATTATCAGTTGTGCAGGGTGTGTGTTCATCAGATGGCCACCGTGAGTGGCCGAGAATTGTTGCCATAATTCTGCCATTCCTAGTTGTTAGAGGATGGCATTCCCTGCACTTGGATAGAAACCATATTGCCCCTAGGGATATGTTGCAAAATTGGGTAGTTGAGGTGCTTGTGAGGCAACCGACATACTCTAGCTAAGAACATGTAGTTGGGTCATCCCTTGGTAGAAAGGCCCTGGTGCGAATGCCGGTTACCCCATTTATCCCGGGAAAAATTGGGGAGGATTGGCCAAGTTATATCCTAGATGCACAATCTGAGCCTAGTTCAGCTGACTTAGCCCTACCCCAAACTAGTAAAAGGTAGTAGGAGTTGAGGACACTGCATGCAAGGTAGGAGGTCCCCTTGTTGGATTGATGTTTTTAAGGGTGATCTCTGGGCTTGTCACTGCATTCTGGGTCCTCCCGGCATGCTGGCGAATGAGAAATGCTAGTTGTTCGCTATTGGCAAAGGCATTTAAGGCAGCTACAATCTTGGCGCTCACCGATGATTGTTGAGAATTTTATCCCGTAATGACACGGCGATCCTCCCCCGCTCCTTCTTCTTTTGGATTAGCATGATAAATGTGTGTTGAACTGAATTTGAGTCTGAGCTCGAGTCCTCACTTGAGTTAGTGTATGGAATCCCCTCCAGACTGGCCACGATCGGAGAAACACAGACCGAGCAATGAGCAGGCCCTTTCCAAGCTAAGATACATAAGTAGAAGATCAGACTGTGGATGTAAGATTCGTGATATGATTCATGATGCGGGTAATGCATGGGATTTTTAATTTTATGGTTGCATTAACAAGGGGTTAGCATGCCATGATGTAAAATAACATGTATGTCAATCTATTTGAAACAAACAAGTTAGTCATTAGGTAAAGATGAAAATAGGTGAAAAATGAAAATCCAATATCTATGGTTGGATTTGAGGTTTATACGATGCCTATCGTAATGTGGATGACGTATATGAGGTGACTAAGTTACCCGTGTGGTAATAGGTCAATAGTTTGAGATTTTTTACCATGACTAGGTCTCGTGGAATGAGGAAGTCAAAATTATTTCGGGTAAGTAGTGTGGCATATTCTAATGAAACGAAAGCAACTACCGTTTGTAGCTATCTAATGAATGATTGGGTTGTTTTTCCCAATTAGGGTGGAGTTTCAGATTCTTGTGTGGTCATCATTATTTGAGGGTGTGTGGTGATATGTGAATTATTACCTTGTGTGGGTGAATGATTCGGGTATGAAGCGTATACCCTTGAAGATTTGGTAAGGTAAGACTTTTGAAGTAAGTTCGCTTCGTTTGGGCTTAAGTTAGGGTATCTACTGGGATATCCTTTTATGTGGAAAATGGTTTGGGTTCCCATTTAGGCTATATAGTATGTGGGCTATGATTTGTATGTCACAGTGGACATTTCATAGGTAATGTGTGGGATGTATTATTACCCCTTGTGGGCTAAGTGTCGGATGTCAAGTGGACATCATGGAAATTGGGGTGAATGATGCTTCATTTATCTAATTGGTTTCATGTTATCCTAGGGTGACACAATCTAAAGTATTAACTGTGCCTATGTGTATGTGATACCGATTTGGTATCGTGATATGTACATTTAATATCATGAGTGTGTGCGCTCAAGTTTCTGCATTAAGATTCGTGGTTAGCATGACATTTGTACAATAATAAGTACGTAGCACACAGCATGCAACGTCTAAACTTCTAACCATAAAACTCTCGCGTGTAGGGTTTGTAGATAGTCTCTATCCTAAGTTTGGTTGATCTTAGTACCACGAAGATACTACAGAGCGCACCTGCAAGAAAAAATATAATGCATGGTCGTTTGTTGGGTAACACCCTAGAGAAAATCCCTATGGTTTATTTACATGAGGTTTGTAAATGGGTTGTTGATGTAGAAGGTTCTTGTTGCGCTAAAATACACTCCAAACCTCTAAAGAGGAGGTACAAGCGATATGGCAATAAGTGCTCCACCCGCTCAAGTACTATCTTTTCTCAGGGAGGTAGATTAGTACAAGAGAAAGCTTCGCGGTAACAGGGTACCTTAAACTTACGGGCTAATCCCCTCTATTGCAATGCGAATTTATGAATATGTCATAATTGAGAAAATACGGAATAATGTAATCAATAATTTTCGGCACTTATCCAAAATCTAAAACCTTTAAAAAATAAGTTTTTAGAAAAAATCCCTAGCAGAATCACCACTGTGAAAGGACTACACGGAGCCATGGGCCTAGAGCGCGCAGAATGAGAGGCGCGATCCATCGGGGTGTTTAAAAGGTACCAGGACAGGGACCCGTAAAGTTTGGTAGAGAAAGCGAAAACATTTTTATATTGGTCAAACCCGAATCCACTATCTCTTAGAGTAGAGTCACCACCTGGATTAGCTCTTTCCAGGAATTAGAGTCCTGTGAGGCTTAACATCCGGGGGACAGCCCACTAAAATACAGAGATTCGGGTAAGGGATATGTTGCTTATTTCTTATTGGATCACATTATATTACATCTACAGAAACCGTATTTCTTAATTGTGCATATTCGCACTTAGGCCATTTACAAGTTATTATGCATGATTCACGTATATTTGAAAGCGATAAATACATCCATAGAATAGTAAATAAATGCGGAAAAATAAAGATTAATAATTACAAAACCTCAGGGGATGCAACCACCGGCCTAATCTATTAATTACATTTCCCAAAAATAATTAAAATGCAATACTCGAAGAAAAATAAAATCCTAGGCATACATCTATTCCTAATCTACCTAAATCCATAAAGGTTAGCACTGGGCATATTATGATGCTGCACATATGCTCCATTTTGGTTTTGGCAAGGCCTGTGTGGCCTATTGAAAATTTTTTGTAATAGATTTGTTATTGAAAAGAAAATGATTCATTTTATTAACATGTTGGTTGCTCATCCTAATTAATGAAATTGCTCGTATGGTAAAATAGTGGGGGGTGTTATCCGGGAATATATTTTTATTCCCTTCGTGGGGGTAATGCTAAAATGAAAATTAAAAAAAAAAGAAATAAAAGATTAAGAAGAAAATTACAACATTTACAATACTAATAAATGAAATAATTCCTAGGTTTACAAACAAAACCAGAAAAAGATGAAGCAAACGAGAGCACAGAATCTGCAATTCTAGGAACTCAGAGGCTTACCCTTTCGGCGTGAATCCACTTTGGTCCGTTCGATCCTCGGGAGCGTTCCTCTTTCGTTTTGATTTAGTTGTGTTTGGTTTGAATGGAAAATAAATGTTTATTTATCCAAAAGATAATCGAACTCGGGTTCTAAATTTATTTTAGACCCGAGAATATTTGAGGATTTTTTAAGAAAAGTAGATGAAGAATGATTTGAAAATAATTAAAAGTTGGGATCCAAATGTGTTTTTTTGGATCCAAGTAATTCAAGAGAAATTGAAAGAATATGTTTTTGTTATTTGTCTCGTTTTTTTTCCTTTGAAAATCAAAATTTTCTCTGAAATTTCCCTACTCTCAAATCCAAAAAAGTCCGACTATTTATAGGAGAAAACCCCGAAAATCCAAAAAGGCAGGTAAATTTGGCAAGGCTCGCCAAAGAGTTTTGCTTGCCTCGCCGAATACCAGCGAGGCAGGCTCCGAATTCGGTTTTTCGCGGAATTTTTGAATTTTTTGTATATTTTCATATTTTTTAATTAATTTCTGAATTAAAGGAAAAAATTAAATAATTTTGTTAGAAAAGTCCTTTTGAATTCAAAGATGAGGAAGACTCCAATTTGAAGATCATCGGACGATGGAAAATCCTAAAAAGCTGTCATCATTGAACGCGTGAGCTAGTATAAAATCCCGTGCTCACACCTGCCTTATGCTATGCATAATTGATAATAATGTGTAAAAATGCTATTTTTTATAAATTGATTAAAGTATGCTTAGCATGACTTAGGGTTCAATTCTTGTTATAGAAAATGACGTGATAACTAGATTAAGATTTTGCTCAAACTTAGTCTAGGTGACTATCATATAAATTTGCAATATTTAACCACATGTGTAAATGCTTTAATTGAGAGTCGTCTCATACTTCACTTAATTAAAGAACAAAATCATTAAATCATAGTTGTCCATGGTACAAAAAATCGAAGTGCCCGTGGATAATTTGGCAAGGATTGGACTTGGCTTCTCATTCACTTTAAGGGAGACCTCTCCTACCTGGAAATCTCCACCGGTATTAGATTTAAAAGTACCCAATGGACTTTTATGACTTAGTCAATTTCTAGTATGGGAATTGAATTTCCGCATATGGTTTTACAAAGTTGGTTTATTTGTTAAATTAAAACTTATAGACATAGGTGCAATGACTTAAACATGGACCTTGTTTGTTTTGCATGCTATGTGGAGTCTTGGCATAATGTAATGATTTTGATATACCAGTCTAGAGCATGTTCCCTTAGAGTTAATAATTCCAAATATCCTGGAATTATTATTTTCATAATCATATCCATCATATAAGACCTAGACTAGGGTGAGACCAGCTCCACCAATAAAATCCCCACAACAATATTAAGGTAGTATATAGTCTTCCCATCATAAGTCATGATATGAACCTTACTAACAGATGTAAGCACATGTAAAACATACCTTCCCTTAACATCTATTTGGTCAAAAGACTTGACGGGGTTAAAGCCTTAACCAAAAGGGGTTAGTTATTTATATTATTGGAACTAATGCCAAATTGGAGACACAATGAGGAGTCGTACAAACAGGTATGTACATCTTGAGAAAGAGAACTCAAATGGATTAGCAATTGCATGATATGAAAATGGATGGGTTCCAACCATGATTGTCTTATTGTGGCTTGACCTATGATAGTGAGGGTAATGATGAGTGGCTATAGATGCAACCTACTAAGGAAAATTTGTTCAACCATTCCCGAATTTAAATAGAAGGGGCACTTTAAATGTCAAGAAAATAGTAGGAATTATGTGTTTAATTGGAGACCCTATATTAAATGCATGTACATATACTAATTTCTAAACAAAATTCTATTTTATATCTAGGTTGAGTATGATCACTAACAAAAATACTCCTATTACCTCGATCCTCTTGTTGACATAAAATATGATGTTTATAACTTCAATGAGTGGTTTGAGACTGTTAGAGGAGTTCTTCAGAACTACTACCTATTTATGTTTTGACTGATCCTAGTCCCAAACATCCTAGCAAGAATGCTTTTACATATGAGAGGAATGATTATGAGGAGCACAAGGGAAACTGTGAGTTTGTAGCAAAACTCATTTTAGAGTACATTCTTCCAAAGTACACATTAGTGTACAAAGGTGTTGGATCTCGCAACCATGATTCATCATCTCAAATCAGTGGAAAGTTTGGAAGATGAACTGTTCTACAGTAGATTACGAGGAGACACCTCAACAATAGAATTGGTTATAAACACTTATGATAACTCGGAGAAATTAAGAGAGTTGGGCGTTGATTACACTGAGCAATCTTTGAGGGAAATGGTATTGAGGGTATTACCCAATAAATATGATTTTTTCAAGAAGACTCTCAAGCAGTGTTCTCCCAACTATACCCTGACCCAACTTATGGACTTGCTCGAGATTTACAAAATTGAGTTTAGAAATAAACTCAAACAGCAAGCAAATGCAGAGGACCTTAAGTTGAAGAAACAAAAAAGTTTAAAAGTTAAAAGAAAGCTCATGAGGAAGATATAATTGAAGAGAGGAAATGTTTCTCTTGATCATGCTCATCGGATGATGATAGCTGTGGCTCGAATATCTAGAGGTATGTTCATACTAGAGAGTTTCTCTATAGTTCCTTATGAGTCTACTTGGGTATTAGATACTAGTTGTGGTACTCATATCTATACTTGTGTGCAGCAATTGCAGAACAGTAGGAGGCTTGCACAGAGGGAAATGGACCTAAGAGTTGGACATGGAGCACGGGTTGCTGCAACAGCTGTAGGGACATAAAACCTTCATTTGCCTATAGGCCTAGTTTTAGTTTTGAGTAATTGCTATTATAAACCCTGCTATCACTAATAATATTATTTCTTTTGCACTCTTAGCAATAGAGGGATTTGAAATTTTAATTTTTAGTAATAAATGTCAAATTCAACATGATAATGTTCTTTATGCTTGTGGAATATCTATGGATGTCATTTATGTTCTAAATACTAAAACCGATTCTAAATATGAAAATTGTTAAGAAATCAAGATTAGATAATGAGGAATCCTCATACTTATGGCATTGTCATCTAGGCAATATAAATGTGACTCGCTTAACTAAGTGATCACAAGGTTTTGACTATACTAATTTAGATGGGTTTATATTCGGTGATGATGTCAAAAACCTTGTTTCCCACTTTTCTACCGATAAGATAAAAGTTCAAAATATGACTAGGTGTTGTCAATACCGCTTATCAAATAGAAAAATGGTGACCACTGCAAGTATACAATTTCGATGTAGTTTTAAAGATATCGATCCCACGGGGAATGAATTCGTTATAAAGACCAACTAGAGTTACGAAACAAATGAAATAAGATAATTTGTAGGGTTTGGATGGTATATTGATGAATAGATAGATGTATGAACAGACTAGAGAAAATGTAAAATATATAGATATTTCCTAAGAACACATTTAGTAGAGAAAACCATGCAAAATCATCAAGAATATTTCGTACACTAAATAACTTCAACAAATACAATTCTAGACTCCCTAATATTCAATAATTCACCACAGAGCAACACATGAGATGACTTTTCTAAATCTAGGGTAAACGAATTATGACACTTATAAGAATCTAGATAACAATATTAATATGCTTAGTACGGGTCGCTCTCACATAGCCATATTTAGTAAGTTACCACTCCAAAAATGTTGGCTCACTAAACAGCGTTAAAATCACAGATCCAGTGATTATACACAATCTTGTGTAACTCCGAAATCACTCTTAAAGTTAACTCGAATGCATATAACTTAATTAATATAAGAGATGTAAGACGAAATACTCATTATGACACATAAACATATCATAAACTTCGAAATAGAAAGTATAAGTAGACAACAAAGTAAATTTGTAAGGTATGCAAGTGAAAGCTAAAGTTGATCAAACCGTATCAACTCTTTAATGGAAGTCGTCAATTCCCGCAATTCCTGCATCTACTTCGAATTCAGTCTCGACTCATACAGAACCTCCGCTAGGATGCTATTCTTTGTGAATATCGAAAAAAAGGATGTTGAAGAATGAAAACTTTTATTGATAAGTGCTTTGCAATTACATTCATACAACAAACGCTCAAATTTGTGTAGAAATATAGTGATCGAAATAAAAATCGAATCACTTATACATTTTTCTTACTAAGACTTTGCAATTACTAAGACTTATACAAGGCTTTCAAAAATCGGGGGATGCAACCGCCCGCTACCCTATTAATTACATTTCCCAAAAAAAATGAAAATGCGATACCTGAAGAAAAATTAAAATCCTAAACATACATCTAACCTGCATCCACAAAGGTTAGCACAGGGGATATCACATATGTTCAATTTAATTTTAGCAAGGCCCGTGTGGCCTAATCAAAACAGCGATGATTTAAAGTTGTTATTTTAAATAAAAATAGTTCATTTTTATTTACATGTATGTTGGTCAATTTTATTAGTGAAAATGACCGCATGGCAAAAGGTGAGGTCTATTATCCGGGAATAATTTTAATTCCCTTCGTTGGGGTATTCTAAA